>JASDQU010012200.1:25415-35913 GCA_032191745.1 Picea mariana
CTTGTTATTTTTCTTCTACTCTTTTGACTGGATTTGTGCTTGAGAAAGGAATTATCCTTCGGTATTTTGCCGATTGCCATCCATAGGGAAATGGCGTACTAGAGTCTACAAATAAAAATTTAATTCGTATCTTAAAAAATATTATTACTGAAAATCATAAGAATTGGCACAATGCTTTATATAATGCATTATGGGCTAACAGGGTGACCCCTAAGGAAGCTCTAGGAACATCTCCATATTTTCTTATTTATGGTCAGAAGGCAATCTTACCAACAAATATTTATCACCCATCCTTGCAACTATCCCAGGCTTCCGTAGGTCAATCGCTTGCTAGTATGCAACAACGCATTGACACCCTTCTCATGTTGGAAGAGGAAAGGGAAAAGGATAAACACAAATTCATTGTTCACCAACAACTGGTGAAAAGATGGTTTGACAAGCATAAAGCTAGAGATAGGAATTTTACAATGGGGGATCTAGTTTTGAAATGGAACAAAGTTAATGAAACTAAGGGAAAACACTCTAAATTTCATAATTTATGGCCTGGTTCTTACCAAGTAGCTGAGAATAGTGGATTTGACACATATCGATTGAAAATCTTGGGAGGTGAATTGGATTCTCTCCCTATAAATGGCCAGAGCCTCGAAAGATATTTCACGTGGCTGCTCCATGAGAGTAGTTTTGTACCATACGTTTTATTATGTTTTTCTTTGCTTTTATTTTTTTATTTCATGATTTTGGATTGATTGTTATCTTAGCATAATTCATTCTTGTTTTTCCTGCATGAATTCATAGGTTTTGGTAATTTGACAATAGTGTTGAGTTTTCATCTTTTGGAAAAACATGGTAAGACAGTTCTCATATATCATACCTTGTTGAATTGATACCAAAACTAAGGGAAATCAACTTTGAATAATAATAGAAGTTAGGAGATATTTGTAATTATATATATATTATCCCGGGAAGAAACACATTGCTTGATCTGTGGTCAGGAATTTCTGAAAGGTGAGATTATGGAAATAAGGAAAGTATGGCTCATGATTTGTGGTAAAACCGATGAATACCTTACTCCCCTTAAGGAATAATGCTACTGAAAATAATAAGTATTGATTTAACTTATTCAATAACATGTATCATCCTCCTAGACTTAGATTCATATCCCACGAGAACTCCTCATCATAAAATATCAATTAATGGGTACATATGCTTTGCATTTCAATATAAAGGAAAATTTTTGTGGAAGGTAAATAACTAAAAAGGGATTTAACAATGTCAAGGAGGGAATGTGGATATCTTCGTCGAGGCTATGAATGCTCACTAGTAGCAGAGTAAGGTTTGTGATATCAGGGTGACTCCATCAGGGCTATGGATGCTCGCTGACATTGGAGGAACACCATAATGGAAATAAAGTTACCTAGAGGTCATTAATTTAAAATTTCTCCTATTAGGGGTGATATTAGATTTAATCTCGCTTGTAAAGCATGAATCATTGGTCAATGATAGAGAGGTTGGAAATCAGACAAATCCCCATGATAGGGCATCCATGATATTCCCTAGATTATATGCATATAGATTTATAAATAAATCTTGAGTTCTTATCAAATATCTAAGTTTTACTACTGAAATTGATATGTTTTCTTCCTAGGGTATATTCAGAGAATCTGGTTTCATCCAGTGAATCGCCATTTGTTGAGTACACAACACACCCTTTTAAAATTTTGATAATTTTAGGGTGTCATTCCCTTTTCTTGTCATTTTTTCATTTTCTTATGCTTTAATTTTAAACTACATTTTTGGTTTTCTTTACGTTTTGTTTTTTCTTTCATTTTACTTCATGTCTAAAAGATTAAGAAAACTCCAAAAAGAGCTCTTGTGTCGACATATATAAAAAATAAAAAGAAAAGAGGAAAATTAATTCAAAGAAGAGCTTAAAAACGTAGAAATTTCATGTGTCAATTAGACCATCGACGTTAGAGCACGTATAATCCAGCGTAATACATAGGTCAATCCTAACGAAGGAAGTTAAGAAATCATCGATTCATCATCGACATCGACAAACTTTCAAGTCAGTTTAGGTTGTAAATACCAATGTTTTTCGCCGACGCCGATTGAACCCATTGGGCGTCAACGAAACTCATTATGTCTTAGACAAAAAGGGCCACGTGTCGATTACCGATGGGCCATCGGGTGTCAGCACAAGCTCATATTGACAATGGATGGATAGAGAGTATTTGGTCTTAGCCAATACTGATGATCTATGAATTAAGCAGATCAACCTTAGTCGTCTGATAACAATGTCAATGGTTCTTAACCGTTAGAACCTCCAACATAAATGGTGACCGCCTTGGGAACCATACAGATCCACATCACCATGCCATGTCATTGACCCTACACTCCCATGTCATCGACTGTACTTCATTTTTCACCACGTCAACATGACACATGTATTGCCACATCATCGTACATAACCACATCACTTGCCAAATTATCATACAAATATTGATAAATATGAAAATGTGCACCAATGTAATAGAATGAATATGCTTGGAATATACCATTATGGTTCAAGAGAAATATTGACAAAACATTGTTTGAAAAATGTCGATTAACACAAATGTCTATTCTAGATCCCACTAAGACTGAAACTAATAAGGAACAAGAAGTAGCTAGTGAATATCATGAGCTAGAAAAGAAACAGGAAATTAGTGAGATGTCGAAATCTAGGAAAGAACAAGAAGAAACCACGCTTGAAATTGTTGAAGAGTCACAAGCCCCTTTTCAAACCACTACTGGGGAATATGTTGGCATGGGGTGACCAACAGATACCTGAACCATTGGATGAGGTTGTCGACATACAATCAATTACTTATGATAGAAAAAGGCAGTCACTTGTAAGAATAATGCAAAGAAAGAGGAAACTGACCGTAGACAATGTTGTACTGATAACATTAGAAGAGACCATGTTTGATGCAAAGAAGGCATAGGTGATTGAGTTTTTGGTTGTGGAAATGGTCATCTCACATGCCACCATTGATAAAGCCAGGGTAGAGGAAAGATAAGCTAGTGTCATGAAGAAATAACTAGAATCTCTCAGGCATTAGGTGGAGTACTACAAAGAGACTACTAGAGTTGTGTTTATTTTGAAAGCAAGTTGGAGATATTATACACTCACCTGGTAATTATTTTTCCTAAGTTTGCTAGTCTAATGTTGAGGGAACTATCCATAGATGAGAATATTCCCTACAAAATATGATGCCTCCTATAAAATAGGGCACCTTCCCTCTTTAATTTTGACTCAATTAAACTTCAGTTAGACTAGTGGAGGAAACTCATGCATGGTGACCTTGGTTTTATCACCAAAAGTTGCATGTTCACCTCGATTTTCTCACTAGGAGGATGTATATCACATGCATGTGTCTAGGAGGGTACATATCATGTGTGCATGCATGTGTTTCTCTCTCTCTCTCTCTCTCTCTCTCTCTCTCTCTCTCTCTGTAGGTACAAAATATTGAAGCAGTTAGAAATAATGAAATTTATGCCATCAAGACTTCTTACACCGCACAGTTATTTCGAGTGGAAGCCAAATATTCTATTTATTCTTAGAATAAAGGCTTATATCAAATAACCATGGAAACAAAAGCAAATCATGATTCTGTCGATGAGAAAAAACATTTTTTCAACATACAATATATGGCTTTCGAACTTATTTGCGTGTTTATTTCTCCTGAAATTCAGTATAATGTGTTATCACTATCAACTCTAGACGAAGTATGGACCAAATTGGAGGTCCTATTCGGGATAAAGGAAGATTGTGAATAACACATGCATGATACTGACAATACAAATCCAACAAAAAATCTACGAGAAGAACAAGCTTCTTAGTTTGAAGAGACTTATGCATGCGCCATGCATGCATCTATGGAGCCACATGCGGAGACTCTCATGCAGGCATCTTAAGAGCCACATGTAGAGACTTCTGCATATCTTCTTTTTCCATACATTTGAGATGATGTCTCCTCCAAATTAGATCATATTTTAGATCTAATTTTTGAATCAGATTTAGATGATATTGAGAATGCAAATGATGAGCCAAATCAAAGACCCAAGTGGGCATAATCCATCCTACCTATTACCCCCCAGGCTAGGGGTAACTAAGGAGATGATGTCTGGAGGCCCATGAGTAGTAGACATGGAGTGTCGAGATTCCAATGCCTAGCACATCCTACAAAGCCCCTCTACTTTACCACATAGCAGCATCCGCTACACCGACTTGGCTCTGAGAAGCCAACATGTCTTTCTTCATGAGGTAACAAGTCCAATCTCGCGGCAAGTTTCATTTTAATATTTGAAGTATTTGAACATGTTGCAAATAATCCTTTCTTGATTATGAAACGTTTGCCTGGAAATTATACCTTTTTCCTAGTTTCACCTTGGTGGGTGACATCGTTTCCTTATAAGTAGGTCACCCTCGGGAAAAGGGTTGCTACTGGGTGATTCCTTGAAGGGTCATCATACCAGTCCTGCTCATACTTACCAATTTTCACACTTCTTCCCCTTCTGTTTCCTCATCGTTTGGTATTTTGGGCTCATTGACCGAAAGAAGGGCTTGTACCTCATTTCATGGGAAGAAGGGGCTAAAGGCCTATAGGTGTTGTAGCTGGAAAAAGTTAAAATCCAATCATTATCCTTCTAGATGCTCGCCCTAAGGTCCTAAGAGCAATGAAAAAATTCTCCATAAAAATCAAGGACCTTCTAGAACATTTAATTAATAAGTGTCTCACTTGTTGGGGGAATGCATTTTGTGGTGTCCTTTACTTTCCATTGCATATGGCATTCAATGTCTTCCTAACTCCAAGTGGCATAACAGTGCTCTTTACTTTCCATTGCACATTACACTCAATGTTTGGACCATAATAAATTAAATGCAAAGGCTTGGAAAAATGTTGCATTGTGTTGGATGTATGGGCTAACCCGGGTTCTACCTTAGTTCTCCAACAAAACCCTATAAACCATCCACCCCTCTGGTAAACTAGAAGGAAACACTGTGCACATGGTGCAAAGTGCAGTCTCAAACAACATGGATTATGGGTGATTGCATGACCCAAGTGTCTGCAATCATGGAAGGGATGGAACTCATGTGAATGTTAGACATCCTTTCCTTCTTCTACTTCAACATTCATTCTACCATACCATCATTCATATTTACCATTCAATTACCCTTAACATTCATTCTGCGTAAAATAACATGTCTATTCTAGTGCATGTTGTAAACTGATTCATTCATTTACTTATTCATTCATCATTAATCATATAAAAGCAACACATAAGAGAAACACACACAAAGACACCATGTTTTACCACAGTTCACCCCCCTGGGCTATGTCCACAAAGATCTTATGCTTCTTATTATTCTTCATCAGAGTATGGGGATGTGCGCATTACATCATAAGTTTTATCAATGGTGAGGCTGACCAACGTCTCACCAAGATCCACATCTTATGATCCGACCCTTAGTTACACTTCATAAGTCTCCAAAACTGATACAATCCGAGCTCCACAACTCTCAACCAAAACAAGTACTGCGACTCAAAACTCAGAAAGGTTCTTAAAGATAGTTCTCTTCACACACACAAAAGTTATTCTCTATCTACCTCATACATCATATTTATACTACAAAAGGTGGGTAAAAACCCATTACACCATAACAAAAACCCTAACACTAGTGGATTAGGTTTGTCCACAAAATAACTTCTTTCACGCAGTTGGTCTTCCATCCAACCGTTCCTTTCTTTGACTCTATGCTTCTTCTCTTTAATTCCCGGTGCACTGCTTTCCTTGCCTTTTGTCGCGCTACTTTCCCTTCTTTCCTGGTGTGTGTTGCTTCCTTTGGTCCATTCCTTAGTTATTTTCCTCATTTGCTGCACTGTACCCCAAAATAGCTTGCTATAACAGCCCCCCAACACTTACCTATGGCTCGTCCCGAGCCACTCAAGCAGTGTTTTCCTGCTTGACAGATTTTTGCAACTCTTGGAATCAATCTGATATCTCTTCAGCATGAGTCTTCACCTATGCATTCTTTTCTACAACAGAATCCATAGTTTGTGCTGTGATATGTTCCTTTAGCACCTCTTCAGCCTCCAATCTAAGATTTTCCATTTGGCCCTTGGTTGTATCCATCCCTATTGACATCTTCTCTATGTCTTCCTGTAAGGGCTCCCGCTGAGCCTGCCTCGTCTACTTTCCTACCTGGATTGAATTCACTTCTGTCTATGGATTCTTTATTTCCTGCACACTCCTCGGCCTCTCCTGAATGTTCATGTCCTTTTTCTTTTGCTTCAACTTCTGCACGGTTGTGTTGATTCTTTCTTCCTTTTGTTCCAATGCCTGCAACTTTTCATCCTCTTGTAGACTTGTCCATAGTTGTGCACTTTATCATATAGTTCTATAATATCCTTCATACTTTGCACCATATTATCCATGTTCCCTACAACCTCATGCTTTCTCTTTGAGTGCACTTTCGGTGGCATGCTTGGGTTCAATAATGCCATTAAGTGCGTTATATGACTTTTATAATCTCCCATCGCTTGCCCGATCTTTACAATTTTCTCCTATGTCTGTAAATGCGCCCCTTCTTGTGCGTTGTATTGAATGGACTTGAAGAATTATTCTATGCATTTATCTATCTGTTCAATGTGTTGCTTTGCCTAGTCCTTCTCAATCTTTACTTCATTGAGAGTTATCTTCAACGTGTCCTTTATATCGTTTGTTGTTTGTAACTTCGTTGCATCCATGCATTCTCTAGATTGGATTTCTTGTGCGACGCTAACTTGCAATTTGTACAACGATTTTGTGGGGATATTGGCCAATTCCAAGCCCAAGTGAACAATATCCTTCATATATTTCTTTGTTGTCTCCTCATCCAATTGCAACATATCCTGTGTGATAGAAAAATTCTCACTTCTTGATGCTGTAATCTGGATGGTTTCCTTCACTAGGACTGCATATTCTTGAGTAGTCTGTTGTGGTTGTGCCTTTTCTTTTTGCTACACTGTGCTCAGTTGCAATTGTGCCAACGTTTCCTTAACTTCTAATAGCTTCTTTATGATCTCCTCTCTTTGTTTCTTCGCGTCATCCCAAGACTCTACTACACGGTCTTGTACTTTTTCTACCACCATCTCAACATCATCTTCTATAATTTTGAATTATGGGATATCTTTGTGTGCCTTCATCTTTTTCCTTTGTCCTACTACCTACAACACAGTCCTCTTCTTTAAAAGAGTCTCTGTTTTCATTGAAGTTGTGGGTACTTCTTTGTTCGAGATGTCTCCTCCTCCTTGTTCCTTCTGCGTGGGAACATTTGTTTCCTTTTGTGTACTTCCATTAGTTTTGTTATGTTGTGCTCCTTTGTTGGTCACTCAGGCTTGATCCTTCTCCTGTGTAGATGGATTTGGAATGGTCTTATGTTGTCTTGGTTTCTTTATTGTCGCGCTCCCTCCATTGTCCGTTGCGCGCTCTGCAACTTTCCTGGTGTTTGCTATCGGACTGCTGGTTTTATGTGATGTACAAGCTTCTACTGACTATTTTCATTTTTGTCCATTCTTTGATGTCATTTGTACTTTCCACTCATCTAGTCAGTCTTTCATGGCCCATTGGACTTGCTCCCCAACAACACAGTACATCATCTGCAACTAGTTCTTCTTTGGATCCCTTTTGACATAGATCCATACATTATGCCTTGATACCTGAAAATATGTTATCTCCTTATGTTCCTCCACCACTTTTGGTGGGATTCTCCACGTCTCGACCACCTTTTTCTGTATCTCCTCCAAGTACATTGAAAATATACTCGAGTTGACCTTCCTTTCTTTTGCGGCTGAGATGTGCCACAATGTTGCATACTGTGCTACGTGACACTTTCCTATTCTTTGAAAAAAGATGTTGTATTTGGGGTGTCTCCATCCTACCAACGCTATAAGTATGATCAACCACGAGTAATGAAACTCTATCCCCAAGTCTTGTTCATCTTTAAAATAATCCAAAAATAAGTTCAATAGGTATGGACTCCAACTAAGTAAAGTCCCCTTAATGCACTGCGCGTTTGCTGCAATCACCCTTGCTGGTGCCTCCTCCTTGCGACACCTCCTTAATAATTTCCATGCCATTAGTTTGGTTTCTAGTTTTGTCACAGGTTCACTAATCCCGTTGATTATAATTCCCTTGGACTCTCTCACTGTTCCATATGTTTTCTTCATTTCCTCTACTAGGGTCTTCTTCTTAGTTTTATCATCCAAATATTGCTCAGGATTCTCCCCATCCATTAGCAGAGCTGTGATCTTTGCAATCAGATCAACATAAAATGATACTAGCCTATATAACCACAAAATGCCCCCATGTACTAACACCAATAATTTTTTGACGCAGTTGTTTACATCCTTCTCACGTCCAAAATGAGGGATCTCTAGTAAGTTCATTATCCCTGTGTTGTATAAACCTGTAATCCACTGTTTTGGTTCAAGTATTGGAACTCTAGACGCACTGATCCCTTTTGTCTCCATGTATACTTTTGGTTCAAAATCAAGGAATTTATCTCTATCTACAACGTCATGATCTCCATACCCCAAGTTTTCTACATAGCCTAAAATGTTAGGGAGAATTGTCAACACTTCTGGTATGTGTGGTATTTCTATTATGACTTTGGCTTGTTTGCATATTGACCTGTACATAGGTTGTTTCCCTTTCCTCTTATCTGTCACAATGGATGGCCCTTCTTCCTGGCATGCATCCTCTTTTGTATTTGCATCTGATTCTTGTTCACATGTTATATCTTCTACTTGCACTTGTTCTTTTGTTAGCGGCACTGTCTCTACAATAGGTGGTTGTACTGGTTCGGCCTCTGCCCTAGGATCATCTAACTCTGTCCTTTCATCATCTTCATCATTTTTTTACTGCAATGCTCCCAAACCCATGTATTGTGTGGGGTTCTGTTCTTCATTAGGGTTTTGTCTTTTTTTCCTTGGATCGAAATCCATCTACTGAACGACTGGTTCCTATTCTTCAACAATTGTTGGGCTCACTGGTTCCTCAATGGGTGATGGGATTGCATCCACATCAAAAATTCCTTCCGATTGCATTGGGTTTTTGGTTGCTTTCTTTATGGACTTTTCAACACTTCGTGTATTTCTTGCAACTCCGATGGGAGCTCTGACCTTTGGTGGCACCATGCTATACAATTGTGACCCTTTTGCTCTGAATCATTACTGAAATTCTGTGGATACTTGGTCGCTCTGTGTGTTTTCTCGACTTTCTTTACTCATCTCTCATATGTTCTAAGTCACAATGAGGCTGAGCTTACAAGTTTCCTGCTTTTATATGGCCTGCCATAAATGCTCTGTCGCATCCCACTTTTTCCTTTATTGCCTTTTTCTTTTTCTGACGACTTTTCCATTTCATCGTGTTGTGTTCACTTTTTTTGTCGTGCAGTGTTTCCAAGTTTTGTCCTACCTCTTTCTATCTTCTGCTGCATGATGTAACTTCCAATTGTCTATCTACGAATTATTCCTCTACCTACTTCTCTTTTACTTTTTTCTCATTTTTCCACTTTTTTCTTCCTTTATTCATTTTTTTCTTTTCTTTTTCTTCTTTTTGACTCCTATTCTATACAATATGTACAATTATAATTACGTGTTGCAATTACTGAGGGTTCGTAGGTCGACTATCCCTATACAGTTTCAGTCGACTACCATTCACCATTCCTTGCATCTCCTTTCCTGCTAAGTCCTGCAGCCTCACAACACCTCCACCTTTGACAAAATTTATCTCATATGGCCCTAGCCAATGCATCCTGAACTTCCCTAGGTGTCGAAAGTATTTAATGTCATAGAGGAGGACCATATCTCCTTCCTTGAAGTTCTTCTTCTTAATATGCCTGTCATGCTAAGATTTGTCCTTTGCTTTCTATACCTCCTGATGGAAACCAACTACTATCTTGTATTCTTCTCATTCTATGAGTTGTGATAATATTTCTTGAGTTGCACCTCTCTCTATCATATCTGTAATTGCTGCAATGCGTAAAATAGGTATCAAATACTCCAAGGGTACCACTACTTACGTCCCATATATCAATCTAAAAGGTGTTTGCCCTGTAAGCTCCTTTCTTGTAGTTCTATATGCCCATAGTACTACTGTTGGTACCTTCAAATTCCAATCATCCATGTTCACATTAAAAATCTTGGTTAAGGCATTCTCCAGTATTTTGTTGAATGCTTCCACTGTTCCCCTAGCTTGGGGATGGTTAGGAGTGCTCTTCTGATGATGTATCTCAAATTCTTCAGTCATTTCTTGGATAGTACTATTGATGAAATGAGTCTCTTGATCACTCATCATAGCTCTGGGGTATCCAAATCTTGTGACTACTTGCTCAAATAAGAAGTGCGTTGTAGTCTCTACATTGCAATCTTTCAATGGTGTTGCTTCATCCCATCTGGTCAAATATTCGATC
>JASDQU010012200.1:36453-62264 GCA_032191745.1 Picea mariana
ATATTTATCAACAATGTGTACTGAAAAAAAAATTGTGCATATGGGAAGTTGTCCTCCAAGTTACTTGGTTCCTCTCCATTAGTTATCTCAGACAAATGATCTAGCCTTGCATTCAATATTCCAGGATTCACCACAACTTCAAAGTCGAACTCCTAAAACAATAGTAGCCATTTGCATATTCTTTCTCCCAACACTGGCTTATTGACTAAATATATTAGAGCATAATGACTTGTAAACATATTAAAATGTTGACCTAACAAATAATGTTTGAATTTCTGCAATGCATATACCATGGCCAAGCCTTCTCTTTCTGTTGTATTGTAATTATGTTATGAATCTGACAACTTATGCTTGCAAATTCTATAGGGTGATCTATATCACCTTCTCCTGGTTGTGTTAATACTTCTCCCAGTGCTATTGCAGATGCATCCACATGCACATGGAATTCCTTTGCCCAGCTTGAAAATACTAAAATTGGCGTTGTCACCATTTTCTCCTTTAATACATCCAAGCTCTATTGGCATTCATCATTCCATTGATATTTAATGTCCTTTTTCAACAATTTCTCCATCGGCGCAGTACTATGTGCATATTCCCTTATAAACTTCCTATATTACCTTATATGAACAAGTGTACTTTTTAACTGGCGCACTCACTTAGGTGGTGGTAAGTTAACTATGATAACAATTTTAGTAGGATTAACCAGGAGACCCTTTTTACACACCACATGTCCTAATAGAATACCAAAAGGTGCGCTGAAAATGCATTTCTTAATATTCAATGAAATCTGACACTGTCTAGACCTGTCTAACATCAATCTTAATACTTCCACCTGATCCTTCAATAAGTTAAACATTGTCCAATCATCCAAGTAAAATTCTAAAAACTTATGAATAAAGTCCTTGGAAGAAGCTACTACTACCCTTGAAAAAATTGCAAGTGCATTCTTCAACCCAAATGGCATTACTGTATACTGATATGATCCCCATTCTATTGCAAATATAGTCTTATGTCCATCTTCTGGTGCTATCTTGATCTGGTGATATCCTAAAAAACCCATCTGTAAATGAATAAGCTTCTTGACCTCCTACATTTTCCAAAACTACATCTGTAAATGGGGTAGGAAAAGGATCTTGCAGACATGCATCATTTAGTTTTCTCAAATCTACATAGATCCTTATTCCCCCTTTGCTTCTTCTCCTGTAATACCATAGGGTTGATCCATTCTGATTCTTCCACAGGTTCTACGACACCACCCTCTAACATCTTATCAATTTCTACCTTCACCTTCTTCTTATACATTGGGTTCAATCTATAAGGTCTTTGTCTTATTGGTATGGAATTTGGCTTCAAAGAGATCTTCATTTCTCGGAGTTCTCCTGTGACTCCTTTCATCTATGAGAAAGTCACTATAAATAGGTCACTGTACTCGCACAATAACTGTATTATTCTTTCTACTATATGATTCTCCCAATAATCCCCACTGCTTGAAATGTTTGGGTTTTCTATTGTTCCAAAATTTACCTTCCTTATATTTAGTGGTGCAACATAATATTATGAATCTAACTTTGGTCCCTCTACTTCTCTCTCTCCCTAAACTTCTGTAATCTTGATGTTGCGTGGGTTTTCTTCTGCTGGATATTCTTCTTCTGCGACATGATAATAATGTAGCAATTGTTGTATTGTCTGTCTCTTATGAGTTTGATAAGCTGTCACATTCTCTACTTCTGGTTCTTCAAAAATCCTATCTCTTACCAACCTTAGTGTTGTATCTATTTTTGGATTCTTATGCTCAAATGTAAATGTAATCACAAAATTCTGCTACATTTTTTCCCAATTTGTAGTTTTTTCCATGTCCATGGATGGGACTACCATGTCTCTTCTGAAGGTAAGTAAGAACATTATAATTCTTTATGATGGCTACATTTCTCCATTTATTGAGAGTGTCCCACAACCCCATGTCAACTTCAACGAAGAAGTCATTGGTGTTTATTCTATTTTTGTAGAAGAAGATAATTTTATTACACTGCCTCTTATTGGCCATGATGATCTGATTTGACACATGCATTTTGATGGTGCATGTTCAAGTGAAGGAAAATGTGCAGTGATTGTGTTATACTCTTTTTTGGGGAAAATTCACAATTTCTCATACATACTTGAATTTGCTTGAACAAATAACATAGAATAATTTGAAGCTCTCATACTTGGCCTTGAGAATACTGATAAGTTAGGATGCTAACATTTGACAACATTTGGAGATTCTAGATTAGTTGTAAATTTGATAAAGAAGATTTATAATCCTTCTAAAAATCTTTTGAAAAGATACACACGGGTAGTTTGGGATTTGATTTCAAATTTATTATCTTTCAACATTACTTATGTGCATAGGGAGTTGAATTCTACGGTTGACCGATTAGTTGTTTACACAACTCATCCTGAAAAATAGTTACTCCCTGAAAGACCAGAGTGCACTGTTATCTCCTTATATCGCTTGCATATACCTGACAATGTGGAAGCCTGGAAAGACTTTTTTGATGTTGAAAGCATCTTTTATTCTTAAAAACTAAGCCTTTAAATAAAAATGAAATCATCTCTCTTGATGATAACAAATTTCCTAAAGGGTTGACACCCCTTGAAAGTTCTTTTTCCACTAGTAATGTCGATAGTCATGAAAATACTACAAAGGAGTATTCAAGAAGAAAGATTAGGGACACGATTCCAATGAACCTTGGGACTGAAGAGAAATCTAAATTTTTAAATATAGGATCCCAATGTTCGAAAGAAGAAAAAAAAATTCATGGATTCGTTTCATGAATTTTGTGATTTCTTTGAATGGTACTATGCTGACTTGTGTGGTTTCGATCCATGCATAGTTCAAAATGATATTGATATAAAGGAAAATACTAAACTGGCCAGGTAAAGACCAATTAACCCTATGCTTGAAGCTACTATTCGAAATGAGTAGAAAAGATGCTTGTAGCCCATATTATTTTTCCAGTGAAATACTTTGAATGGGTTGCCAATCTAGTCCCAGTCAGGAAAAGGAACATGGAAATAAGATTTTGTGTTAACTTCTGTGGCTTGAACAAGGCAGGCATGGATGATGATTTTCCACTTCCAAATATGGAGTTGATTCTCCAACAAGTGGAAGGGTCTCAAATGATGTCGCTCCTTGATGGTTTCTCAGGTTATAACCAAATACACCTCAACAAAGTTGATAGATATAAAACTACATTAACCACTCGATGGGGCGCCTTCACATATGAACATATGCCTTTTGGCTTGATTAATGTAGGTGCTACTTTTCAGAGAGCCATGCAAATAGATTTTGATGATCTTATTGGTATTATAATATATATATGTATTGATAATTTAACGGTTTATTCCAAGATCTGAGAAGATCATTTTGATAATCTTAAATGGGTCTTTTTATGTCGTAGAAAGTATAGCATGTCTTTAAATCCATCAAAGTCTATTTTTAGTGTATCATTGGGAAAGCTACTTAGCCATGCAGTCTTTGATTCTGGCATCAACATTGATATAGAAAGAGTGAGAGCTATCCAAAATCTCCCATTTCCTTCTTCAAAGAAAGGAATTCAATCTTTCACGAGAAAGATTAATTTTGTAAGGAGATTTATCCCTAATTTTGCTAGGATGGTAAAATCCATCCATAATTTGCTAAAAAAAGTCCAAATCTTTGCATGAACCCTAGAAACTGAAAAATCCTTTTTTGAAATAAAAAATGCCATCTCCTCAACCCTTGTCTTGCCAATTTGTTCTTTTTGAAAGATTTTCTTATTCATACAAATGCCACTAAAGAAGCCATTTTTGCCATTCTTCTTCAGAAAGATGAAGAAAGTGTTGAGGACCCAATAGATTTCATGAGTTTGAGTCTATCTGATGTAGAAATGAAATATAGCTTAATTGAAAAACATGCCTATTCTTTAGTGAAAGCTGTTGAAAAATTTCATCATTTTATCCTTGGTAATCATATAGAGATAAAGGTCCCTTTGCCTGAACTTATAATCTTGTTATCTCAAACCCTTTTGTTAGGTAACGTAGCACATTGGCTGTAACACACCTGACCCATGAGTACCTTTCCTAGGGATGGGGTATTCAGATTTCGTTGTGCCTCTTAAATCAAATCCTCCTACTAAACCAACAATGGACTCAATCCCTTTCTAAATACCGTCTGTAGAGGAATTCAACATTTTGACGCTTTGACACCTTGGCATTGAACGCCTTTTTTCCTTCCTGCACACTTTACCTTCGGAGCCCGGAGTCCCCGAACTGCTGGAGTTCCGAAATACCTCCACGTGGCTCTGGCCTTTGGGCCTTTCACCTTGCGCATGATGTTGTGTCCCAAATGCCCGAATTCCCGAAGTCTCAGACTCCTGAAGGGGTCCACTCTCGTGGAGTGACGTACTAGATGCGATGGAAATTACTGGTGGGTCCTGAATACACCTCCCTCCATATTAACGGAACGGTTAGTTACTGGAGGGGACATGTGACATGACAAAGAGAACATGTGGCCCATACCTAGGGTGGCACGTGTTGTATCTAAGTGGGTCCATGTCACCCTGGGTGACATTGGCATATCGCTTCGCCCGACTGATCACCTTCTCGGTTCCTCGATCCTATGGTTACAGTGCCTCCACGTAACCCCTAGATCCACAGCCTCCATTACTTCATAACTTTGGCCTTCAGGGATCTTGAGGTGAGTCTCTCCCTGTTTCTCTCGAAGTGGTCAACGTTGGGCTAACCTTGTTGTAGATCCAACAGTTAGGAAAGAACCCAAAGGATCCCTAGATCTACGGTCCTGGTCACTTCGCGGCTTCGGCCTTCAGGGGTTTTGGATTTACTACCACTCCATTCTCCCGAAGAAAGACTTCGTTGAAGTACCATATGCGGGTCCCTCCTTCTGATAGATTGGACGGTTACGTAGGGCTCGGGCGATCTCTCCACATCTACGACTCTCCTTACTTCATAACTTCGACATTCGGGAAGTTCGATGCTATAGAATCTCCATTCTCCCAAAGTGGAACTTCAGTGAAGTCGTCTCGGTGTAGATCCAATGACTGAGAGAGCTTCCGATCATTCTTGATCGATGGTTTTCGTTACTTCGCAAGGGAGATTTGAATCTCGGTTAGCCGATGAGACAGACCCCTCTACCCACTAGAGTAGCCACCCATTGCCGGTCAACTTTGCCGGTAATTGAAACTCATGGTTACCTTTGGCCAATTTATGACTAGTAGGGTCGACAATACCCCGAAGTCCCAGACTTTCGAAGCTCTGAAGCCATAAGGGATTATCTCCCTTAGGCTTAACATAGGGTTCCTAGGTGTTGGTCATATGGGTCCTTCTAAAATCTCGCAAGTTAAACATGAATCTCTTCATCATAAAGTTGTTAAAGACTTGGGCATGATATCCTGGTCGCACAACAAGGAGTCTGAAGAATATATCCTCTTCAGACCGACAGGGCCAGATTGACGCAATGCTTTCTATCCCATCCCTCCTACAGGTTTACATCCCAAGACACCTCGAAGGCTAAGCCAGGACATATAGATGATCAATCAGAAGCATAAGTTCACAAAAAGATGAATGCACACATAGCTTTATCATTCAATACAGAAACCATATATATATATATAATCATTCACCCATTATTTGATTTCAATGCACAAAGTATGAAAACACTTATTAGAACTAGAAGACGTGATGCGACTATTGAAAGGGGTGTCTGTTTCCACCCAACCATAGGCTCAGTCACTCCTAACGAATTTACCATTGGGAACCCCCGAGCTAGACCATGATGCTATGAGAGAGAACTCTTCCTTCTGGCTCAACAACAGTTAGGGACGAAGGTTACTCTCTTCCTCCCATAGGATCTTGGAAATGGGTCTTCTCTATACTAAGAAAGGAGGTTTGCCTGAGTACCTCCTAAATCACTCATCAACATCGTTTATCAACTTGTAATATAACCCTGTTAGCCACTCCCTGCGACCAGAACATGCTTGTTTTTAAGTTCTTCCTTGAAGCCGAGAGCTCAGTCTCTCTTTTCCTTCCTCTCCTATATCCACCATGCCTTCCTTTCTTGCCTTCCTCAACAAGACTGCGTGTGGCCCCAATCCCCAGTCCATGTTCAGGTCTGAAAGCCTTACATATAGGTGCTCTGCCCCATCCCTCATTAACTCTTGAGGAGGTCTTCCCATCTACCAACCTAACTGGTAATTCATTCCTGGGTTAGAGGTTTGTTATGGTCCTAAGCAATTAAATCCAACAAGGTATTGGTTTGGTGGGGGTTATCTCAACCATTCCTGGTTCCCCTCACCATCTCTTTCATAATATATGTGGTCTATCTTGGAAAATCCCCCCTTTCAGCAGTTATGCAACACTTATCCATTTTCTATTAATAACAAAAATTACATTCATTGACCTTTTATACAATGGTTCATCAAATCAAATATTCACACATATCAAGTTTGCCATAGTCTCTTGGCCAATATAGTTATATTTACAAACTGGGGGAAATAGGGGTGTTACAATCCCCTCCCCCTTAAAGGAACATCGTCCTCGATTTTCTATCTGTCAATCTTCTCTATATATAGAAAAGTAAATGAAAAGGGATATGCATGTCTCATGGAATCCTCCATTTCCCACGTAGCCTCATCTGGGCCAAAGTGTTTCCACTTCACCTTGACCCGTGCAATGGTTCGGTTCCTGAGTGAGGTTTCCTTCTTGTCTAGTATGCATTGAGGTTCTGGCAGGAATTCTCCCTCTGGATCCACCTGGATCATAGACCAATCAATTATGTGATTAGAATCATGTACATATTTCTTCAATAATGAAACATGGAAAACATTATGTTCCTTCACTGTGGGAGGGAGTGCTAGCCTATAGGCTACAGGTCCCACTCTATCCAAGATTTCAAAGGGTCCACAATACCGAGATGCCATCTTGGCACAAGCTTCCATTCTCAAGGAACTCTTCCCAGGCCTAACTCTCAGAAATACATGGTCTTCTGTCTTGAACTCTCTGGGAGTCCTCTTTCTGTCGACGTAACTCTTCTGTCTATCTTGAGCAGTTTTCATATTTTTTTCTCTGAATCATTTTCTGTTCCATTTCTTTCATCATGTTGGGTTTGATTGTAATTATATCCACTAGATTACTCCAACTGATTGGAATCTTGCACTGTCTACCATAGAGGGCTTCAAAAAGGCTCATCTTCAATTCCTCTTGATAACTGTTGTTGCAGGCAAACTCTACCAATGACAGGTAGTTTTCCCACTTCTTAGGCTGATGCATTACATGCATCCTTAACATTTCTTCTAATATTTGGTTCACTCTTTCTGTCTGTCCACCAGTTTGAGGGTGATAGGCTGTGCTAAACAACAATTTAGTCTCAAAACCAACCATTAAGGATTTCCAAAAGCTTGAAGTAAATTTTGTGTCTCTGTTAGATATAATCTCCCTAGGCATGCAATGTAGTATGAATATCTACTTCATGAAGATGTTGGCAATATCTGTTGCCTTGCAAGTTGACTTGACAAGAACGAAGTGAGCAGACTTGCTCAATTTTTCCACCACTACCATGATGGAATCATTCTGCTTGGATGATTTTGGTAATCTGGTGATGAAATCCATGGAGATGGTTTCCCATTTCCATTATGGAATTGGTAGAGGCTGTGAAAACCCTGCTAAGTGCCAGTGTTCTGCCTTAACTTGCTGGTATTCTAGATACTTAACTAGATAGTCAGCTATGTCCTTTTTCAATCCAGGCCAATAGAATTGTTTCCTAGTGGCCGTGATCATTTTCTGATAACCTGGATGACCAATATATGGTCTCTTGTGTAGTTCATCCATTATGAACCTCTTCAAGTCGTCACAACTTGGAATATACAATATGTTTCTGTAGGTCAACATGCCTTCATCAAGCATCTAATATCCTTCATACTTTAGCCCTGTGGGATCTTTCTTTACGTATGACGTCATTGTCTTGAAAAATGCATCTGTTTCTTGTGCATTCTTGACTCTCTCCCCGACATCCGTTTCACAGGGGCTTACCGTTGCTAGGTGAATCATTTTCACACTTTTTCTAAGGGCATTGACCACCCTATTTTCCTTTCCTTTGATGTGTTTGATTTTTAAATCAAACTCACTAAGGAGAGCCATCCACCTAGCTTGTCTAGCATTGAGTTTTGGTTGATCAAACAGGTGCCTCAACCCACAATGGTTTGTCATAAGTACAAATCTCTTACCTAGTAGGTAATGCCTCCACATTTTTAAAGCATGCACTATGGAAACCAACTCTAGATCACAGTTCACATAATTGATTTCATGCTCATTCAATTTTCTGGATTCATAGCAAATTACACGCCCTTCTTGCATAAGGAATCCTCCGAGTCCTTTGTTACAGGAATTTGTACACATGAGGAAGCCATTATCAGGGTCTGTAATCTTCAGCACGGGTGCATGGGTTAGAAGGTATTTTATTTCTTGAAATATTTCTTCACATTCTGATGTCCAAGTGAATTTAACCCCCTTTTTTTGAAGGGCAACGATTGGACAACCAATCTTGGAAAATCCTTTTATGAACCTTCTATAGTATCATGCTAAGCCCATAAAGGATCTGATATCAGATACATCCTTTGGGTAGGCCATTCCATGATAGATCTGATCTTGTCAGGGTCTACTTCCACTCCTTCTTCAAAAATAACATGGCCTAAGTAATAGACTCGCTTTTGGAAAAATCACACTTGCTAAACTTAACATAGAGACGATGCTCTCTTAGTACTTGAAGCACTAATTTAAAATGTTGTTCATGCTCATCTCTATTCTTGGATTATATTAGGATATCATCAATGAAAACCAATACAAATATGTCTAGGAATTTGTTGACTACATTATTCATCAAGCACATAAAAGTGGCGGGGGCATTGGTTAATCCAAATGGGACCACCACAAATTCATAGTGACCATATCTTGTCCTGAAGGATGTTTTGTGGATGTCTTCATCCTTGATTCAAACTTGATGGTATCCAAACCTTAAGTCAATCTTTGAGAAAATGGAAGCACCCTTTAATTGGTCAAACACGTCATCGATTCTTGGTAAGGGATACTTGTTCTTTATGGTTGTCTTATTGAGTTATCTATAGTCTATGCACAGTCACAGTGTGCCATATTTCTTTTTCACAAACAAGGTGAGTGCTCCCCATGGAGAAACGCTGGGTCGGATGTATCCTTTATCCATCACCTCCTTTATTTGTAGCTTGAGCTCAACTAGCTCTAGTGTACTCATCCTATAGGGTGTTCTAGATACTGGCACTACTCCTAGTGCAAGTTCTATGGAGTAGACCCGATACCTCTTCTGGAAACACATCTTTATACTCTCTTAATATGGGGTGCTCCTATAGGTTTGGTTTGTCATCCTCAATAGATTCCAACACCTGTATTCCATATAGGGGAAATCCCTTTCTGCAATACTTTTTCATTTGAAGGGCTAATATTCATCTCACTGAGACAAGCCTCTAAATCCCTTGGAGGGTTATTTTTCTCCCTTCTTCATTTTCACATTCCAAAGTTTTATGGTAACAATCCAACTTGGTTTTATAAGTGGTTAACCAGTCCACACCAACCAACAGGTTATAAGATCCTAGGGGAAGCATGTTAAGGGTCACTTGGGTGGGCAATCCATCCATAATGAATTGGCAAGCTAGTATGACCTCTGATACTTTTCTTTTGGTTCCAGTGGCTAGTTGTACCAACCATGGTTTAACATGTCTAACTGGTTTCAATTTATACTTATCAACAGTTTGAGGGGCCACATAGCTCAAATTAGAACCAAGGTCAATTAAAATATAAAGTAGATGGTTGGCGATCATACCTTCCATCTCCACCACTGAAACTTGGTGGTCGACTTGTTTATTATCCAAGGCTGCATAAATCCGTGGCATGCTCCTAGCCACATCGTTGACTTTGGTAGCTTCTTGGATGTTGTAGACTCTCCTACTATTCTATTGTCTTTGTGGGCAATCCCTCAACAAATGTTCTTCTCCACAACGCCAACATTTCAAGGGTTCTCTCTTTGGTTTATCAATCTTTCCTGGGGTTGCTCCAAAAGGTTTATTTCCACTTTGGGAGGGGAAATTTTGCTGATACACACTTCTAGTAGGAAGGATCATCCTAGAATCCTTCCCATAGTTCTTAAATCTTGAGGATTTATATCCCTTCTTCTTGAATCCCGAACTACTCTTCTTCTTCCAGTCTTTACGAGGTTCTGTCTGACTCCCAAATTGTTCATAACAACACCTTGCCTTCTGGATAGTATCTTCTAAGGTCTTTGGCTCATCAAACTCAATCCTATCCCTGTAGGACCGAGGTAACCCACTAATAAATCACTGCACTTTTACCTTTTCATCCTTTATGTAGGTTACATACCTCATCAACTCAAGGAATTTATTGACATATTCCTTTATGGTGAATTGTCCCAACCTGAGTTCATATAGCTCCTTAGTCTTCCCATCAAAGTATTTCTCTGATAGATACTTCTTCTTGAAGTGTTTCTCAAACTTTTTCCATGACAAGTCCTTCTCATGAATTCTTTTCACATTCCTAAGGTCTTCCCACCAAATGGAAGCCTTTCCATTCAGGTTGAAGATGGCTATTCGAGCCTTCAAGTTTTCAGAGTAGTCATGGACTTTGAAGTACTTCTATAAACCAAGTAGCCAAGCTTCTACCTCTTCCCCTTTCTTAATATCTCGATCGAAAGAGGGTGGTTTGGATTTCTTGAACTCTTTAGGATCACGAATTTTGGAATGCTTTCGCTTCTTTCCTTTCCTTTGAGAATGTGAGATAGTTTTGTTACTAGAATATCCCTCAAAGTTGCCATTTTCCTCTCCAAAGGACTCTCCCGATGAATGTCTCCTGCCTCCAGGTTGGACCTTCCTCTAGGTACTCCTCCTAGTGTGGCCACTTATGGGACCACATTTTCGTATCTAAGGTGGACTTTGACTTCTCTTTGTATGTTGTCGATCCACATGACTGGTTGTAGGTCCATACTGCAGTTGCCTCTGTATATTGGATAAGCTTTGCAACAAGACTACATTAATTTCCATTTGTTTTTCTTTCTCCTTTATCAATCTCTCGTTTTCAACCTTGCAACTCTGTAATTCGGCCATGAGGCTCCTTACAGTTTCAGCCAGGTTTGGAGGGGTTTCCAACACCCTCCTTTCGTCAGATTCTTCGTCTTTATTTTGGGAACCATCCCCCACTTCGTCTTCATGGCGTGTTACCATCCTTTATACTTGTAGTTTTCCCATGATTTAGTGACTGCTTGAGTGCTGGAAAAACACTTACTGTTAGCTAACGATCTATTAGTTCATGAACAACACACAGTTTGTATTTGTTAAATACACACACAATAGAAAGTTTCATTCTTTTCTTCAATAAAATTTTAACCAAACTCTTTAGGAAAGAAGTAAGATAGGGTGTTACCCTTAAAAGTCCTTTAACTATAGTTTTTAAGCAACTTTTCCATGAGCCCACGCAGGCCAAGTGTTGTAACCATGCTCTGATACTAATTTGTAACACACTCAACTCCTCAGTACCTTTCCTAGGGATGTGGTATTCAGATTTCGTTTTCCCTCTTAAATCAAATCCTCCTACTAAACCAATGACGGACTCAATATCGTTCTACATACCAACTGTAGAGGAATTCAACACTTCGGTGCTTCGACACCTCGACGTTGAGCGCCTCTTTTCTTTCCTGCATGCTTTACCTCTGGATCCCAGAGTTCCCGAACTCCTGGGTCCCGAAATACCTCCACGTGGCTCCGACCTTCGATCCTTTCACCTTGTGCATGATGCTGTGTCCCAAATGCCTAAATTCCTAAAGTCTCGGACTCACAAAGGGGTCCACTCTCACTGAGTGACGTACTAGATGCGACGGAAATTATAGGTGGGTCCTGAATACACCTCCCTTCATATCGATGAAATGATTAGTTACCGGAGGGAACATGTGATAGGACAAAGAGGACACATGGCCCATACCTAGGGTGGCACATGTTGTATCGAAGTGGGTCCACATCACCCTGGGTGATGTTGGCATATTGCTTCGCCCGACTGATCACCTTCCCAGTCCCTCGATCCCATGGTTACGGTGCCTCCACGTAACCCCCAGATCCACGACCTCTGTTACTTCATAACTTCGGCCTTCGGGGATCTTAAGGTGAGTCTCCCCTTGTTTCTCCCGAAGTGGTCAATGTCAGGCTGACCTTGTCATAGATCCGACAGCTAGGAAAGAACCCGAAGGATCATTAGATCCGTGGTCCTGGTCACTTCGCGGATCCGACCTTCGGGGGTTTTGGCTTTACTGCCACTCCATTATCCCGAAGCAGGACTTTTCTGAAGTACCATACATGGGTCCCTCCTTCTCAGTGATCAAACAGTTATGCAGGTCTCCTACGATCTCCCCAGATCTACATCTCTCCTTACTTCGTAACTTCGACGTTCGATGAGTTCGATGCTATAGCATCTCCATTCTCCCGAAGTGGAACTTCACTGAAGTCATCTCAGTGTAGATAAACGGCTGAGAGATCTTCTGATCGTTATTGATCAATGGTTTTCATTACTTCGCAATGGAGAGTTGGATCCCAGTTAGACGGTGAGACAATCCTCTCTACCCACTAGAGTAACCACCCATTGCCGGTAACTGAAACTCCTAGTTACCTTCGGCCAATTTATGACTAGTAGGGTTGACAATACCCCAAAGTCCCGGACTTCTGGAGCCCCAAAGCCAAAAGGGCTTAGCTCCCTTAGGCTTAGCATAGGGTTCCTAGGTGTTGGTCATATGGGTCCTTCTAAACTCTCGCGAGTTAAACACGAATCTCTTCATCATAAAGTTGTTAAGGAGTTGGGCATGATATCCCGGTCGCACAACAAGGAGTCTGAATAAGATATCCTCTTCAGACTGACAGGCCAGATTGACGCAATGTTTTCTATCCCATCCCTCATACAGGTTTATGTCCTAAGACACCTCGAAGGCTAATTTGGGGCATATAGATGATCAATCAGAATCATAAGTTCACAAGAAGATAAATGCATACACATAGCTTGATCATTCAATACATAAACCATTATTTCATTTCAATGCAAAGAGTATGAAAACAATTATCGAAACTAGAAGACGTGATGCGACTTCTGAAAGGGGTGTCTTTTTCCACCCAAACATAGGCTCAGTCACTCCTAACAGATTTACCACTGGCCATCCCCAAGCTAGACCACGATTCTTTGAGAGAGAACTCTTCCTTTCGACTCAGCAATAGTTAGGGACAAAGGTTACTCTCCTCCTCCCACAGGATCTTGGCAACGTGTATTCTATATAACAAGCAAGGAGGTCTATGTGAGTACCTCCTCAGTCACTCATCAGCCTCATTTATCAGCTTGTAATATAACCCTGCTAGCCACTCCCTGCGACTAAAACATTCTTGTTTTTCAATTCTTCCTCAAACCCGAGAGCTTAGTCTCTATTTTTCTTCCTCTCCTCTATCCACCATGCCTTCCTTTCTTGCCTTCCTCAACAAGATTACATGTGGCCCCAATCCCTATTCCATGGTTAGGTCTAAAATCCTTACATATGGGTGATCTGCCCCATCCCTCATTTACTCTTGAGGAGGTCTTCCCACCTAGCGACCTTACTGGTAATTCATTCTTGGGTCAAAGGACTGTTCTAGTTCTAAGCAATTAAATCCAACAAGGTATTGGTTTGGTGGGGGTTATCTCAACCATTCTTGGTTCCCCTCACCATATCTTTCATAGCATCCATGGTCTATCTTGGAAACCCCCCCTTTTAACAGTTATGCAACACTTATCCATTTTCTATTAATAACAAAAAATACATTCATTGACATTTTATACAAAGGTTCATCAAATAAAACATTCACACATATCATATTTTCCTTAGTCTCTTGTCCAATATAGTTATATTTACAAACTGGGGGAAACAAGGGTGTTACATTGGCTTACCAAGATTGAAGAACGTGATTTCACAATTACTACTACAAATAAGATAAAGGGATGGGACTTGGCCTTGCATTTGGCTCAGCATGCTGACCCATGTCGTATTACTGAAGATGATGATGTTTCTATGTCTACCTTATTCTTAATTGAATATGAAGCTATTGATATGGAATATCATCCTTGGTATCGATATATCATTTACTATTTGTAGCATGGACGTTGTCTTCATCACTTGGAAAATCATGAGCAAAGGAGGCTTCGTCTTGACGCTTCAAAATATCTCATTTTGGGTACTTTACTATTTTGTAGGTCTATTGATGGGTTATTACTCTATTGTCTTTATGAAACAATAGTTCAGACTATGCTTGAAAAGTTACATGGAGTTGCTGACTAAGATATTCATATTGGTGGTCATTTTGTTGTGAAAACCACTACTCATAAAATCTTAAGAACTAGTTATTATTGGCCTTCCATATTCAAATATTCATACAAGTTTGTCCGAGCTTGTGATGAATGTCAAAAGGTTGTTGGAAAAGAGAAATTCTCAGTCTTTCCTTTACAACCTGTTATATCTGAGTTTCCATTCTTGAAATGGGGACTAGATTTTATAGGGCCTATTAACCCACCTTCCTCTGCTGGCCATATCTTTATTCTAACTATGATAGACTACTTTACGAAGTGGACTGAGGCACTAGCTCTTAAATATTCCAAAGAGGAGTAGGTAATTTCTTTTCTCGAGATCAATATATTTTCTCTGTTTGGATTACCAATTAAAATAATCTTCGATAATTGACCAACTTTCACATTTGAAAAATTGACCCATTTATGCAATAAATTTGTAGTGAAGCACTTCACTTCATCTACCTATTAGCATCAAGGAAATGGGAAAGTTGATTCTACAAATAAAAAACTGGTTAATATAATGACAAATATTATTAGTGGTAAACCCCACCAATGGAATTCGTTGTTGACATATGCCCTATGGGCAGACTGCACAACCACGAAATCTAATGTAGGTCATAACCCTTTCTTGTTACTTTATCGCTAAGAAGTTGTTATTTCTATTGAGCTTGACTTAACATCTCTTAGATCAGCTTTTCTATGATAAGCCACGAGGTGTCCGTGTTGAGTGAGGACGACGCCCACAACATACTCTGAAGCATCTGTCTTGATCTCAAAGGGATGTTGCAGGTCCAATAATGATAATATTGGGGTTGAGCACAAGCACTGCTTCAAATCATCGAACACTCGTTGTTGGGACAAGCCCCACACAAATTTTTCCTTACCACCTCCTCTGTTTACTTGGGTGAGGGCCCATGCAATATGGGACGATCACAACATGAACTTGTGATAGAAATTGGCAAGGCCCAAGAAGCTTCGAATCTCAGTGAGTGTGGTTGGGGTTTGCTAGTCACAGATGACCTGGATCTTGGATGGATCCACATGCACACCATGCTGAAGAACGATATATCCTAGGTAATGGACCATGTCCATGCCGAAGGAGCATTTTTCCAAGTTGGCATATAGCTTGTGCTTCCGCAGGGTGTGCAAAACCTATTGAATAGGCTGCAATTGTTTTGCCCAAGTCTTGTTGTAGATGAGGATGTGATCTAGATAAACCATTACAAAAGTATTGGTGAAAGTTTGCAGGATATCGTACGTCATCCTCATGAAATTTGCAGGGGAATTTCTCAAACCAAAGGGCATGACCAACCATTAAAAAATACCTTCTTTTGACTTGAAGGTGATCTTCCATACACCTGTCTATTTTATTAAAACCTGGTGGTAGCCAGACTTTAGATCAATCTTACTGAAGTATTTTTCCCTCGTTATCTGATCAAGGAGGTCACCAATTTGGGGAATAGGGTATCGGTTCCTGACTGTGATTTTATTTAGATCCCGGTAATCAATGCAGAGTCGTGAGGTCCCGTCTTTCTTCTAGAACAACATGATTGGGATCCCACAAGGCGATGAGCTAGGATGGATGTGCCCCTTGTGGAGTAGTTCTTGTATCTGATGCTTCATCTCCTCATTCTCTAACAGAGAGCGTTGATAGACTAGCCCATTGGGTAGAAATGTGCCAGGGGTCATATCAATGGGATGCTTGACCTGACAGTGCAGAGGTACCCTAGTAGGTGAGGAGAAGATATCTGTGTATTCTTCCATGAGATTATCCACTTGCTTCTGCTGTGTGGAGAGTGTTAACACATAGATTTTTAAGGGTCAAAAATCATTTCAATTTTTTTTTTTTAGTCATAGGGTTACACAAGTTATAGTTTTTTTTATGTCTTCTTGCTATAGTTATAACTGAAAGTTTGATTTGAATAAGATAAAGTTAGTTTGGCCTTTGTCTAGAGTCTTTGGGTTATTTAATTTGATTATCATGACAAAGTAAATAAACCCCCATGAGTGACATGTTTGAATTTTTCATCATCACCTTGACATGTCATACTTCCATGTTGTACATAATATTCCCTTTCCCACCATCTAACCGTCTAAGTGTCAAATCAAAATTAGTTGTATGTGTTTCCAACTCACTAGGAGAGTTCGCAGCGTACTCATAAGTACCTCACACATTCAATTGTTATCATTGCAATTAAGAACCATGATAGAGGAGATTTCATTGTTTTCATCACCATATTTTAACCAATTTTTTAGGGATCATGTCATCAGATCTTCTAACAATCTCCTTGAAATGTGTAATTCATGTTTGAATTAGGCGCTGCAAACTCGTACACAGGCGCTGCGAACTGGCGTTGCGGACTAGCTGAAGAGGAGGTTTGGAGGTTGGATAGCTTACAAAAATCTCCGTTCAAACTTAAAGACATCATCATCAAGCCCAAGTCCACCAAGTACTCCATGAGAGTTTCCATGCTGTTTAAGGGTTGAGAGAGGTGTTTTTTCTGGTTTTACCTATCGACACCGCGAACTATCCTAATTCTGTTGCTGACTGCTTTCCAATTCACGTCCATGGTGTTTTGAACCTTGCTCACAAGACCATACTGTCTTTAAATGTCATCTATATTTACCACTGTTCAGAATTCACCTGTTCCACTGAATTTCCTCCAACGTTGTGAACTATTACTCCAGCGTTGCAAACTATTACTCTAACGTTACGAACTGTTACTCTAATGCTGCGAACAGGGGGCTGTGAATCCTCTATTCCAGCATTGTTGAAAACCCGTCTTATGCACCTTTGGAAGTTCAACTTTAAACGAAATTTTTTTACCCCTATCCATTTTGAAAAGTGTGGTTGATTAATTGTTGAACCAAGTTTAAAAATTGCACGCATTATCTTGCTGTTGATTGATATTTGTATTGATGGAAAAACCCTGTTTTAACAAAGAGTTCACTTTCACCTCCCTTTTATTATCATTCACAGTTGCTATTCATTACCGTTCCTATTGAAAGAGTGTCTTATATTATACCTCATGTGTATAGAACTGGGTGTATAAATCCCCGTACAAGACCACCCTATCGAAAACGATTTTATCATCAAACCCTAATTTCCTATTTTTCCTGTTTTCACACATCTAGATTTCATTAAAACTCAAAGAAAAACATTATACCAACAACAGTCATGGATAGTAAACAGCATAAGAAAACTCGCAAGGGAGGGGATATTTTAAGGAAAAATTCCTATGACATGCAACTCCTTGACTCTGAGCCTTTGATCAGGGAAACCTTTTAGAGGGTATGTTGCATCAATTTCTATCAAAAGATGTAGAGGGGGCATCTAGAGGTAGCCAAAGAATTTGCACTCAACTTCAATGGGACCAAAACCAGAGTGGGGATGTTAGAATTTGAAGTTTCATAATTGTCGAACTCTGTTGCAACAAAGATACCCAACACTGGAGAAAAATGGTTCAAGGAAATGTCATTAAATGCTTCCTTTTCCAAGGAATTTCTTAATCCAGAGTGTCAGGTAGATAACTTGTCCAAAGGGGTACCTAGAAGCCACATGATTCATGGTTTTGATAAGATGTTGAAGGTTATCCAAAGGTATTTCACATGTGAGGGGCTATTTAACATGGTATACCAATACCACATCAAGCTACTATTACACTTCACAGGGAAAGAAGCAATGAACATCCCTTTTTACCTCTTTATAAGCATTGGTAAGATGGCTAACAAAGTTCAATCCAAGTATAAGCAAGTAGAAACTAGTGTCTTTCACTTTGGCCTTATTAAAATGTTGGTGATGGAAGAGTTGAGAAAGACAAATAATGAATGGGAAACACTCCTCAATTCATCACAGTTTCAACTAAATGTTTCTCCCACTCCATAGTCCAAGATACAAAGTCCTACTGCTGCTGAAAGAACTGTGTGTTCATAGGTTAGCAAGAAGAAAAGAGGTGCTATGACTAATACATATGACATAGAAACAAATAAAATAGAAGCAGGAGGGCTCTCACAACCTTCATATAGGGAAGATTAACCCATGGTAGATTCCATTCCTATGGAGGTTCCTTCAAGCAAGTCTACATGCACGAGAGGAAGAAAAATTGTGTTTCCTTCACCCATTACTGCAGACAAGGTTAAGCCTAGGAGGCCTTTTACTAGAGAAGTATCCAAGAAAAATTCCCTGTGAAGGATGATGCGACAACGAATTCATACCAGAGGAAAGGTAAATCCAAATCTCTTGAGCAACCCATTAAAATTATTGATATTGCTACTCCATAGGATGAAAGCAATCCCACCTTTAAGAGGCTCAAGGAGCATCTCAAGGAAGTAAGAGGTGGAGATGATACATTGAAAAGTGAATACTATGGATATAGGAAGAATCTTAAGGGGATTATGGGAATGTACCATGAAACTATTGAAAAGGCCAGGTTCTTAGCCAAAATATTTTCCCCCCTCCACATGCAACTCACAAATCTCTACAAGCAAAATCGATCTCATCAAGCTCAAATCAGAAAGTTAAAGGCATAACTACAACCTTTTAAAGAAGAGTTGGCCAAGAGAAATCTGGAGATGCTAGCTAAGGTTGCTACCAGGAGAAGCTCCAAAGTTAAAAAATGAAGATGTTGAACCTCCATAACCAATATCAGTTTTGGTCAAGTTTCTTGTTTTATGCATTTTTACAACTTTTTAAGGAGGGCTATGTTTTGTAAGCCATGATTAGCTATTTGAATGTTTTCTTCTAGTAATGTATCAATATTATGAATTTGTTATAACATTTTGGGATGTTTTAAGCCTTTGTAAAATAAAACAAGCCACTACAGGAAAGTGCACAACGCATGGCACTGCAAACTGGCTGTTTCAGACAGGCGTTGTGAACTCATGTTTTGGAGTTTTTGGAGGGAAGAACAAATGCCAGATGTCAAGATGGATGCGTAGCAGTTTTATGAAAATCAGTTGCGAGTTGGGAGGCCACCTGCCTAAAGAAAATGCACTCAAATGGACACATCATCAACCTTTAACAAGATGTTGCAAACATTGCCAACATCATCCTGGAATATAACATTCTATTTTGTTTCTTTTGCACAGCCGTATCCACACCACCTTTAGGGACAGGAATCCAATGAAGGAGTTGTTATTTGAATTGTAAAGTTGTCAATGATAATCTAGGCTATAAGATGAGCATTGTAAGACCATGGAGAAGTTTGAATGGTGAGAGAGGACTCATATTTTTTATATTGTCTATGTAGCAGAGAGTACCTCCTATTATATGTACCGGACTTAAGACACTTTGGGTAATGGAAATCAGTCTTGTTTCTTTTCATCTTGTTGCTATCTAATTTTGATTACAGTCCATTGAATGATTCATTTGGCTGGATTGTATCTTTGTTGCAATGGAGGATCTGTTGTGATATTGTTTACAATTATATCAGAGTTTTCTCTTTGATTATGAGAAGTTATTATTTCAGAGAGTTTTTCTTCATATGTGTGTCAAGACTACCTGATGTAGATGATAGGCATTTTACATTTTTCTTATCAAGTCTTCCACCTACTCACCTTATTTCTTAAATCTTGATCCAAAAGTTATTCAAAGCCTCATTTGTTGATGTATATTGTATGGAGTAAGCTATGATTGACATTCCTTTCTGAGTCTTTCATCCATTTTCCACCTTATCATAAACACTTATCTTTAATATTATGATGGGTACTGGGCTTGCACTTATAACAGTCTAAGTGTGACTTCTATTGCTAGCATTTTTGGCATCGTTGTTGGGGAACAAATTGAAGACTTTTCCCTAGGTTGTACGACAAGAAAAGATACTGATTTTGATGATGCACAATAATTAGTAAACAAAAGACTGCAGATTGCACCTGGCGAATCCAAAGTCAAGCTGTGGATCCCAAAGCTAGACACATGAGGTTGAATCCACAGTCACCTTTGGCTACACTTGAACCTGATCCAAAAAAGATCTTAAAGAAGGGAAACGTTTTGCAAGGAGCTTCCTCTTCAAAATCCTCAGGTACTTCTGGAAATTTACCTGACTCTGCTTTCCATATACCAGTTGTTGTTTCTCATTTTTCTCATTTGCCTATTGGTGAAACTCCTATAAATTCTAAACTAGGAGATTTCCCTGTAGAATATTCATCTTTTTCTCTTGAGCTGAAAGAAGAAAGTTTTGAAAACTTTGATTTTATTGCAGCCCCTGAAGTTGTAAATTGGTTTAGGCTTGAGAGTCTAGAATATTTCTTCTCTAAGGTTCTCCTTCTCCCCATCCTTTCAAATTTGTTGCGACTAAATAAGAGGGAACCTCAGTTCCTCTTGAGTCTTACCCATCCTCATCCAAGACCCAACCACTTTTTGTTAAGTTTGAAACTCCTCCATATTATACTCTTCCTTTTCCTAAAATACCTGATATATAGCTTACAACTTTACCTGTCAAATCACCTCCTACTTCTCCTAGAATTCAGAATCCACCTTTCCCTAATCAAATGGTAGGGGCTAATATGTTGATTAATTGGGTTGGTTGTCATTGATGTCAACCCTTGAAAAAAGTCCGGTAGCGAATTCCGGTAGCACAAAGGTTTGGGTAATGGACCCAAGTTTGTTTGATGTATAATGGTACGAGTTTTGATATATTTGCAGGTAAGACTATTCTATATGAATAGTACATGTCATTCCATTTCCGGTGTTATGTGGAACGTCACATAACTCCTCACGGTTTGAGAGTTATGGCCTTACGAAGTTGAAGGACCCTCATATGATTGGCTTGAAACCCCAAAAGGTCAAAGAAGTCAANAAAGAGGATTATTTAAATAATAAAGTGAAGTGAAAAAATCAAAGAGGATTGTTTAAATAATAAAGTGAAGTGACAAAATCAAAGAGGATTATTTAAATAATAAAGTGAAGTGACAAAGTCAAGGAGGATTATTTAAATAATAAAGTAAATAGAGAACTTTCTAATTATGGAAAGTGGTTATAAGAAGGTTAACCCTAAAATGAGGAAAATGGTTTAAGTGGTCAAGTGTCTATTGGATACATGGACAAGTGGAAAATTGGGCAAAGTTGGACATAGGTGACTATGTGGACAAAGTGGCCTAGAAGATGCTTCTAAAGAAGCTACTTGGAGAGTATAAATAAGAGGCAAGGCTCTCTCATTTTAATCACACTTGAGAATATTGAATATCTATAGGTGACCGAGGTAACCAAAGGATATCTAAGCCTAATTTCAGAGGGAAGGTGAAGTAAATAAGGCTGAAATTTAAGGGAGGATAAATTCTTTTGATGATGCTTTCTAAGGTATGTTATTTACAGGTCATCTCACCATTTTTGCAATAACTTTTTTTCTATAATGATTCAGACCGTGAAATTGGGAGGACATTGACAGAACATATCCAAGTAGTTGTGGTACAAATTTTAGCTTGTGGGTCATTGTATTTTTGGAGTTACACTCCGTGGAAAATATGATTAGTGGCTAGTCATGAAACTAGTCTAAAACATGTGTTTCGGTTAAAAATGTCACAACTTCTTCATAATAAATCCAAATTCAATAAGACCAAATGTGTTGGTTACAGTACAATCTTTAGTATTGTGTGTAAAATTTTCGTATCTATACAACAAATATTTCGTGCAGGGCACACTCTACAAGTTCACTCTCTGGAATAAGCCAAAATTCAACAAGTTATGCCATTTTTTCTATAAATCCTTTTTTGAGAGGTTTCAAGTAGTGACACCTGGAGGAATTGCATAAAAGACACTTAATAACATTGTGTACTATTTTCATATATTTATTCATTACAGTTACATAGTTATGATTATTTCAAGTTAGGGTTGTTGACTAATCCAAAACTAGTCATGTGAGACCAAAGTAAAGTTTGATGAAAATGCTAGTCGCTTGTTGTTAAAGTTAAGGAAGGTTTGCAGGTTGAGGTACATGTTGGTGCATGTTTTATGCACTTATTTATGGCACAAGTTGATTACAGGTTGTTTGGTACAGGTTGGTGCATGGTTTATGCACTTGTTTATGGTACAGGTTGATTACAGGTTGATGTACAAGTTGATGCATGGTTGATACATGGTGCACGTTTATTGGTATAGGTTTAAAAAAGTATATCTCATAGTGATAGTGTGACAATGGTTCCATCATTCTACTTATACGTCAGGGCGGTTGGATGGTGCAAGGACAGGTGGTTTTAGACACCTTCCGGTTGTAGCTGGAGAACATGGGGGGTTGTAGCCTCCTTCTAGTTGTAGCCAGAGAATTGGGGAGTTGGAGCTTCCCTCATGTTCTAGCCCGAGAAACTAGGGGGTTGGAGCCTCCTTCCAGTTGCAACTAGAAAACAAAGGATGTTTGTGATTCCAATGAATGTAATTCTTCAAGACATATAAGAAAAAACATTCCATGGTTTTCTCCCGTTTTGAGTTTCCACGTAAAAACACTGGTGTACTGTGTATGTGTATGATTGTTCATTTTTTATTTACTTTGCAAATATTGGATGATAATTCTACATTGATATAACACTTGCATTATATGGTTAAAAAGGATTAGATTTCTCTATTACTGATTCACCCCCCCTCTTAGTAATCCAACAATTGGTATCAGAGCAGGTTCCTTCAGAAATCAGTTTAACCACTGAAAGGTAGATCATGGAGAGAAACAACATGTATAAAAATGGAATACCACAGTTTGATGGACAAAAGTATGCCTTTTGGAGCATAAGTATGAAGACATATATACAAACACATGGATTTTAAATTTGACAATCAATTGTAGATGGATACACAACACAAACAATTCCGCTGACAAATGACAAAACTATGAAACTCGGTCAGAATAATTCCAAAGCCAAAAATGCACTTCTGAATGGTCTTGGAGAATCAATATTCACCAAGTTTGCACATTATAAATCCGCTAAAGAGATTTGGGACAAACTTCAAAATATTTATGAAGGATATTCAAAAGTCAAAGCAACAAAGCTTCAAACTTACAGAGTTCAATTCGAACAACTAAAGATAAAGGAAGATGAGAACATTGCAACTTACTTTTTATGAGTCGATGAAACAGTAAGTGAAATCTTGGGATTGGGAGGAGAAATCAAAGAATCTGTAATTGTTCAAAAGGTACTAAGATCTCTTCCTATGAGATTTGACCCTTAGATACCAGCACTAGAAGAAAGATCAGATCTAAACTCAATAAGCATGGACGAACTGCATGGAATTTTCACAACATATGAAATGAGAACTGAACAGGAAAATGCAGATATAAAAGAAGTAACCTTCAAAGCATCCAAAAGGTGAAAGCAAAAGGGAAAGAAAAAAGAAAAAAAAAAACATAGCAACAACAGTGACGTCTCAGAAGATAATGAAGAAGTGGACAACTTTGTCATAAGATTGAACAAGGGAACCAACGACATGTATAGAGGTAAGCTTTCTTTGATTTGTTTTAATTGTGATGGTATTGGTCATTTTGCTAAAAAATGTCCTCATAAGAAAAATAAAAATGATGAAGGTTACTCAAATAGAAAACAAACATATAAAGGCAAAAGAACCACAAAGAAAATTTTCAAGAAAAGCTTATGCACCAAAGAAGACATCTCATCATCAGATGAAGATAAAGTCAGTGACCATGAGATAGAAAGAGTTCTATTCATGGAAGTAGAAGAATCTGATAAAGAAGACTCCAAAGAAGAATATGAAGAGGCCGAAGAAGAATATGAAGAGACAGAAGTTGACTACTGGGAATAATTGTTGTGTGACATAGAAGTTATCAGAAGAGAAAAGAAGAAAAACAAGAAACTACAAGCGAAACTAGACAAGAAAGAAGACACTCAGGAACTAGAACAAATGATCACAAATTTGAAGGTTCAAATTGAAGAAGATAAAAGAATTGAAGAAGCACTCAAAGAACAATTAGAAGGAAGAGACAAGATCATTGGAAATTTGGAAGCATAAATTGTCACATTAAGAAAGGATCTTCAAAAGAAAAATAAGCAGAACAACTCAAAAGTTTTGAATGACATTATCAGTAGTCAAAAAACTCATCATGACAAGTCCGGACTTGGATACAATCAGACATAAAATGGATCAATTTCCAAAACAACAGAACAAGAAACATATCCAAAAATCTATGCATAAACAATCAAAGGGGATAGGAAGGTCTACAAAGAAAATTACAGGGACACTCCTCCACCAAGAAGATTCGGATTTTAGAATCAATGACTGACAGAAACATATAGGCCTCAGGAAGAAGAAGGATTCATAAGAGTACCTCCTTTCAGAAGATCTTCAACTCCCAGGTATCAAACTATATTTTTTGGTTTATGTTATGCATGTAATAATTTTGGACATAAAGTTGTGAATTGCAGAGCTAACAACATGAACATAAACAACTTTGAAAGTCATACACAAAAGGGTTATCCAAGAAGGCCTAGTGAAACACATAGAAGAAGTTACAACATGTTTGAATCTTTGAGCACTAAAGTGGAATGATACAAATGTAACAATTTTGGACACATGGCCAAATATTGCAAAATGACAATTCCTCCTAGAGAACCACAACAGAACAACAATAGTCACAGACAAGAACCTCAGAAAAGGACATGGATAAGAAAGTAGAATCAATATAGCAATGAAGAATGCACACTCGCTCTACAATCTAAGCAAAAGAAACATGGTTGGTATGTTGATAATGGATATTCAAAACACATGACAAGTGATAGAGGCATGTTTCTTACATTAATAAAGGAAAGAGATGGATCAATCTCCTTCAAAAATGATGATTCAACTAAAATCATTGGAAAAGACACAATCAGAATTGGGAACAAGAATACCAAGGCAGAAAATATTCTACTAGTAGAAGATATGAAACACAATCTTCTAAGTGTGAGTCAACTATGTGACCAAGGTCATAAAGTTACTTTCGATTCACAAAAGTGCGAGATAACAAAACAAGGTTCAGGAAAATTGATTGCAACAGCTGCGAGAACTTCAAGCAAAATATATGTATTAAGTGAAATTGGAAATTAACAGTGTTTCCTAGGAAAGGAAGATGAAAGTTGGCTATGGCATAGAAGAATGGGTCACATACATTTTGATAACCTTGTCAAAGTCAGCAAAAGGAAAACAGTTAGAGAAATTCCCCAGATCACGAAACCAACCAACACATTATGCAAGCATTGTCAACAAGGAAACCAAACAAAGACCAGGTTTAAATCAAAAGAATATTCAACGACAAGAACACTAGAAATTGTGCATACTGATCTAGTTGGACCAACTAGAACAAAGGGTTTAAAAGGTGAGAAATACTTTATGTTATTAGTTGATGATTATACAAGAATGACTGCAGTTTGATTTCTCAAGAATAAGTCAGAATCTTTTGAAAACTTCAAGGTATACA
>JASDQU010012200.1:66360-83058 GCA_032191745.1 Picea mariana
GTATGGGGAACTTGAAGAGGAAGTCTACATCGAACAACCAGAAGGATTTAAGTTGTAAGAGAACATAGATTATGTGTGTAAATTAAAGAAGGCCTTGTATGGTCTAAAACAGGCTCCTAGAGCATGGTACTGTAGATTGGATAAATATCTACAACAAACAGGGTTCAGAAAAGGAAGTGAAAACAACAACCTCTACATCAAGGTAACTCAAGGTAGTATTTTATTAATTGAAGTTTATTGTGATGATATTATTTTTGGAAGTACTGATGACAGGTTAAGCCAAAAATTTGCAAAGGACATGCATAATGAATTTGAAATGTCATTACTTGGAGAACTATCGTTCTTTATGGGTCTTCAAATACGTCAAATCAACCAAGGAATTTTTATTTCTCAAACCAAGTATATCAAAGAAATGCTAAAGAGGTTCGGAATGGAAGATTGCAAACCAATTATCACTCCCATGCAAACCACTTGGAAGTTGAGCAAAGATGATGATTCAAAGTCTACAGATCAGAGAAAATACAAGTCAATGATTGGTAGCCTACTATATGTGACAACATCCAGACCAGATGTAATGCAGGCAGTTGTACATGTGGCACGATTGCAAGCACCATCAAATGAATCACATGTATTAGCAGTGAAGAGGATTTTCAGATATCTCAAAGGAACATAAGAGTTTGTATTATGGTATCCAAAAGGAAAGGATCTATCACTTATTGCCTACACAGATGCAGATTGGGTAGGCTGCATTGATGATCGACGAAGCACCAGTGGAGCAACGCTCTACTTGGGTGAGTGTTTAGTATCATGGATAAGAAAGAAATAATCATCATTATATTTATCTACAGTCGAGGCAGAGTATATTGCAACAACAACATGTTTTACACAGGTTCTATGGATGAAACAAACTCTGACAGATATACAGGTTGCGTATGATGATCCCATTCCAATCTATTGTGATAATACAAGCGCCATCAATATCTCAAAGAACCCGATGATGCACTCCAAGACGAAGCACATTACAATCAAGTATTACTTTCTACGGGAACAGGTTGCAGAAAAGAACATCAAAGTTAAACATGTGGGCACAAAAGAACAAGTGGAAAACATCTTTACAAAACCGCTTCCACGGGAATCATTTGAGTATCTTCGTCATAGACTCAGAGTTATTTCTACTCCAAAATGAATGCTTTTGAATGCTTATCTTATATGTCTTAGGTGTACATGAGGAATCACCATAAATATGACAATTCAGGTTGGGAGATCAGCCGAGTCAGTTAGGGGGAGTAACCGCAAATGGAAAGATACCTTTGCCATTGATGACAAAGGGGGAGATATTTATCATATGCAGAGGACAAGGGCATGGTTCCAGAGGGAGTGTTGGTCACATAGATGCAAGCATGGTTCCGGGGGGAGAATGAGTGATATGATTTTAGTATTGCATCAAAGTGTTGCGATCAATGCCAAAGGGGGATATTGTTGATTAATTGGGTTGGTTTTCATTGATGTCAACCCTTGAAGAAAGTCTGGTAGCGAATTCTGGTAGCACAAAGGTTTGGGTAATGGACCCAAGTTTTTTTGATGTATAATGGTATGAGTTTTGATATATTTGCATGTAAGACTATTCTAGATGGATAACACATGTCATGACATTTCTGGTGGTATGTGGAATGTCACATAACTCCTCATGGTTTGAGATTTATGGCCTTACAAAGTTGAAGGACCCTTATATGATTGGCTTGAAACCCCAAAAGGTCAAAGAAGTCAAAGTGATTGCAAATAAGAAGTTATTTAAGTAATAAAGTGAAGTGACAAAGTCAAAGAGGATTATTTAAATAATAAAGTGAAGTGACAAATTCAAAGAGGATTATTTAAATAATAAAGTGAAGTGACAAAATCAAAGAGGATTATTTAAATAATAAAGTGAAGTGACAAAGTCAAGGAGGAGTATTTAAATAATAAAGTAAATAGACAAATAAGAAGGTCAGCCCTAAAATGAGGAAAATGGGTTAAGTGGTCAAGTGGCTATTGGACACATGGACAAGTGGAAAATTGGGCAAAGTTGGACATAGGTGACTATGTGGACAAAGTGGCTATGTGGACAAAGAGGCCAAGAAGATACTTCTAAGGAAGCTACTTGGAGAGTATAAATAAGAGGCAAAGCTCTCTTAGTTTAATTACACTTGAGCATATTGAATATTTACAGGTGAATGAGGTAACCAAAGGATATCTAAGCCGAATTTCAGAGGGAAGGTGAAGTAAAGAAGGCCAAAATTCAAGGGAGGATAAATTATTTTGATGATGCTTTCTAAGGTATGTTATTTACAGGTCATCTCACCATTTTTGAAATAACTTGTTTTATAGAATGATTCAGACCGTGAAATTGGGAGGCCATTGAGAAAACATATCCAAGTAGCCGTTGTACGAATTTCAGCTTGTGGGTAGTTGTATTTTTGGAGTTACACTCTGTGGAAAACAGGGTTTGTGGCTAGTCCTGAAACTAGTATAAAACAAGTGTTTCAGGTAAAAACGTCATAAATTCTTCATAATAGATCCAAATTCAGTAAGAACAAATTTGTTGGTTATAGTACAATCTGTAGTATTCTGTGTAAATTTTTTAGATCCATACAACAAATATTCCATGCGAGGCACGCTCTACAAGTTCGCTCTATCTAGAATAAGCCAACATTCAACAAGTTATGCCATTTTTGCTATAACTCCTTTTCTGAGAGGTTCCAAGTAGTGACACCTGGAGGAATTTCCAAAAACACACTGAATAACATTGTGTAATATTTTCAGATCTTTATTCATTACAATTACATAGTTATGATTATTTCAAGTTAAGGTTGTTGACTAATCCAAAACTAGTCACGTGAGACTAAAGTAAAGTTTGATGAAAATGCTAGTCTCTGGTTGTTAAAGTTAAGGAAGGTTTGCAGGTTGAGGTACAGTTTGGTGCATGGTTGATGCACTTTTTTATGGTAGAAGTTGATTACACGTTGTTTGGTACAGGTTGGTCCATGGTTGATGCACTTGTTTATGGTACATGTTGATTACAGGTTGAGGTACAAGTTGATGCTTGGTGCAGGTTTATTGTTACAAGTTTACAATAATATATCTCATAGTGATAGTGTGATAGTGTTTCCATCATTCTACTTATACATCATGGCGGGTGGACAGGGCAAGGACATGTGGTTGTAATCACCTTTTGGTTGTAGCCGAAGAACATAGGGGGTTGTAGCCTCCTTCTGGTTGTATCCACCTTCTGGTTGTAACCGAAGAAAATAGGGGGTTGTAGCCTCTTTCTAGTTGTAGCCAGAGAATTGGGGAGTTGGAGCTTCCCTCAGGTTGTAGCCTGAGAAACTAGGGGGTTGGAGCCTCCTTCCAGTTGCAATTGGAAAACAAAGGAAGTTGGTGCTTCCAATGAATGTAATTCTTCAAGACATATAAGAAAAATCATTTCGTGGTTTTCTCACGCTTTGGGTTTCCATGTAAAAACACTGGTGTACTGTGCATGTGTATGATTTTTCATTTGTTCATTGTTTATTTACTCTGCAAATATTGGATGATAATGCTGCATTGATATAACACTTGCATTATATGGTTAAAAAGGATTATATTTCTCTATTACTGATTCACCCTCCCTCTTAGTTATCCAACATAATCTTCCTCAAAATAGAATGGATGCCATTGTGGCTGCTAGGTATGCCCCTCTAGTACTTCCTCAACCTATGAATTCTATCCTCATAGGATATTACCTAAAGTATATGCCCAATTTTATTGGAGAGGAGGATATCACTGGAGAAGAACACCTTGCAACATTTTATAGCTATGCTGATAATTTGAATATTGAGAATGAGGATGTTTGGATGAGAGTTTTTGTACAAATTCTTGATGGTGAAGCTAGAAAATGGTTTAGGAGTTTAGATCATGGATCAATTGCTGGGATTGAAGCCCTAGATGATTCCTTTTTAAGGCATTGGGGTGACAAGAAGTATTTTCTATATTATATTACAGAATTTAGGGCTCTCAAAAGAAAAGAAGGTGAATTAGTATCAGAATTTTCAAAAAGGTTTAACAAAATGTATAATAAAACCCCTACTGAGATCAAGCCTACTGAAACTTCTACCAAAATAACCTATGCTAGTGCCTTTGACCTAGAGTTGTCTTCTGTTAAGAGAGAGAAGATCTACTTCACTAGCCCATATGCAAGATGCTGCCCTAGAAGAGGAATCAAACATATTGGCTGCAGATAAATTAAGAGTTAAGTTTGATAGGGATAGGAGGAAACAAAAGGAAGAAGTTTCCAATTCTAATGCTTCAACAACTAACTCTCAGGTTGATGAATTGACTAAGTTAGTCAAGTCACTTTCTGCAGAAATGGAAAAACTGAAACTTGAGGGGAGACAAACCAATATAAACACACAAGATTTTGGAAATAGGAACAATTTCAGGAGACAAAATAATGCACCTAAAATTATTCAAAGAGATCAGAGGAATAAAGAAGATCAAAAGGTTCAAACCCCTCTTCAAAACAATCTGGTTGATGATGAAGAAGGAGAAAATGAGGAAGCTGACCAAGAAATTCACTATTTGGGAGACACATCTACTTCCCCTCATCTAACTCAATTTTCTTATGAAGAGTCTCTAATGATCAACTAGCTAAATGAGTTAAGTAAGGGATAGAAAACAAATGAAGATCAGAACAAGTACAACTTGAGGTCAAAACAAAAAGAGGGAAATCCTAGTACATCCAATCAACCTAAAAAATCAGAACCCTCTATTAAAGCAATGGCTACACCAAAGAAAGGAAATGAAGAACAAAATAATCAGCCCGTGGTTAAAGCCCCTATTCAAGAAATTAAATAATTTTTTAAATTCCCATCTTCTTTTAAATTTGAGAATGAAAACTATAAGATAAAAATTCGAGTCCCATTCCCAGAGTTGATAAAGAATGAATATTCCAAGAAGTCCATTTCTAAAATGTCGTAGTCTGATTTTTCTTCCCATTCAACAGATTCAATAAATTTGCAAGATGAAAAACTTGCAATTATATTGGGGCCCTTAGTAGAAGATAGAGATGACTCCTCTCATCCTTTTTATACCTCATTGAATGTACATGATAATATATTGCACAATTTCCTGATGGACTCAGGTTCATCCCATAACTTAATGCCTAAATCTAGCATGGATGAACTAGGTCTAGAGATCACCAAAGCATATCATGATCAATATTCTTTTGATTCAAGAAAAGTGAAATTCCTTGGGGTGATTAACGATTTGGTTGTTACTCTCTTTCAACTACCCATGAAGAGTATAGTCATGGATATTGTAGTTTCAAATGTTCCCCCCAAGTTTGGGATGTTATTTTCCAGATCATGGATTAAAAGGTTGGGAGGGACATTGCAGATGGATCTCTCCTATGCCACTATACTAGTCTTTGGGGGTGAACATAGAAGGTTGTATAGATAAGAACAATTGGCTTATATTATTAACGATGAAGGTAATCCCACAAACCATCCTATTTATGCTGTTGACATTGATTTTGGATCTACCATTCTACAACTCACCGATCTTCCTCACTCACCTCTCGAAATTAGAAAGACATCACCAACAACATGTGAAACAATCAAACAAGGTGCTCAAACTTGGAAAATGTATTTTGATGGGGCATATTCTAAATATAGTGTTGGTGTTGGAGTTGTGTTCATTTTTTTATGCAGGAGCATATCCATCAACACTAAAGGAGGTCGAGCAGAGGACAACTCAACACCCAATGCACGCATTTAAAGTCAGTTTTGATCCCAATAAGGGCGCATCATCGTAAATTTTTGAAACCATTGTAATTAAATATCTTTTTAATATTTGGAGGCTTGAGCGATTGTATAGGTTCACAAAAGATTATTATCGTCTTAATTGTTTGTACGATTTTATGAATATTGAGCACCAACTCATATCTGAATGCAAATGCCATTTAATTGTATTAAGCCTTGGTAGGCGAAGAATTTTATTATGATAGGTTAACACTAAGGTAGGTTGGAGGGAAGGCTCTAGAAGCTGCTCGTGTATAAATATATGTGTTTCATGCCCAAATGAGGCTGCTAAATGTAAATGTAAGAACACTGCTGAAGGCAAATATTTTTTTCTGCTGAAAGTAAAGGGAGCTGTAGAGAACTGTATGAGTCCATGCACATACTTTGGTGAATGAATATAAATAGAGAGGTTTGATTCCAAATGCATGGTGTTATTTATTTCTGAGTTCATGGAGTGAATGTCATGTTCTATGTTTTATTTGTTTTATGTGCTTGAGATACATTTTATGGTTAGATGTGTGAAATTTTAATGTTCCATAAGTTTCAATTGTTTCTCTTTTGAGAGTTCTGCATAGAGCTCACAAGGTGTGTGAAGGTCGAGTCGAGTCTGACTCAGAAGACTAGAAGAGGTAGCGTGAAGCTTTGAAGAGGTAGCGTGAAGCTTTGAAGAGGAAGTGTAAGGAACACACACTCACTGAGTGGCGAGAAATGTTGAGAACAAATCCGTGCAGGGTGTGCATTGGGCCTACACTCATTTGGAGTGTTGAAGAGTCTAAGTCTAGAGAATGTAAGGAGTGCGCGAAAGGTTCTCAAGAAACTTCAAAGTCTCGAGGCGAACAAGCACCAGAGGTGCGTAGGAGTGACTTAGAAAACTTTCTAAGTCTGAAGTTCTAAAGTGTTTAGAGTAGCGCAAACAAGAGCTCCAGAGGCCAAAATCAGTTCACTTGGTTAAGTTTAGGAAGGATAGTGACCAACATCCTTTGAAAAAGGAAGAGTTTTATTAGTTTGGAGGATGACCGGATGAGATCCACTCATGGAGAAACCAAGTCTTTCCTAGCCACTGGATCTAGGAGAGTAGCACGAAAGTTACTATCGAAAGTCCTTCAGAGTTCGCGAGTTCAAAAAAATTTCATTCGATGAGGGCACAGGAGTTGGAACCCCCAAACTTTCGAAGTTCGAAACTCATCTGGAGTGTTGATTCCAGTGGAACTGTGTCACCAAATCGTCGAGTCCGGAAGATCGACCATCCGGGAGAAAGGGGACGTGATTGTGAATGGTTGACAATACCCTAAAGCTCTGAAGAGTGGAGTAGATCTCTGCCATTGATAATGAGAGACACGTGGCAATAGATCTCAAGATCTAGATATTCAACACTCCAAGAGATTTGTGAAGTGGTGCTTCGAAAAGTCCCGAAGTCAAGAATTGCAAAGTGGATTTTCAGTCGTTGATCAGGGGAAGTACTAGAATAGTCCGATCTAGTTCGGAGTTCATACCCAAAGACTATCAAATAAATCTGTTTAGGAAGTTACATAACTTAAGACAGAAGGGCTTGCCAGTAAAGGAGTACACTGAAGAATTTTATAGGTTGAACATCATAGCATATCATCGAGAGAATGATGAAGAAAAAGCTGCCAAGTATATAAATGGTCTGAGGTATGAGATTCAAGATGAAATCAATATGATGTTAGTAAGAACGGTAGAATACGCTTATTAGGTGGCACTAAAAGCAAAGGAAAATTTGGCCAGGAAGCAAATCGAGTGAAATAGAGGAAAGACTTTGAACAAAGGCAGAGGAATTGTCCGAGAGAAATTCCAGAAGCCCAAAGCTGAGATTGAAAAGTATCACAGTCAGATAGATAGAGGAGGAAGTTCCAGAGGTGGACACTATGGTGGAAGAAAATATTTTTCTCGAGGAAGAGGAAGAGGCAAGGGAAGAGAAGTGAAATGCTATGCCTATGGAAAGACATGGCATATGTCTTGGGAATATCCAGAGAAGAAGAAAGATGGATAAGCTCACATTTCCGAAGCACAGAAGAGGAATGTGGAGGAAGAAACAACACAGTATGGGAGGTCCCTCATGATGAGGAAGGATCTTTTAAAACTAGAGAAAGAAGCAAAGAAACCAATCTAGAGGAACAGTCTGTTCATGATTTATTTCTAGACCAAAGATAGGGTATGCAAAGTGATCATAGATAGTGAGAGTACTGATAATCTGGTATCCACAAAAATGATGGAAAAGCTGGAGATGGAGACAACTACACATACAAACCCGTACAAAGTATCATGGTTACAGAAAGGACATCAGGTGATGGTAAGTCGACAGTGCCAAGTCAAATTTAAGATAGGTGGTTATAGAGATGGGATTCTGTGTGATGTCATACCTATGGATGTTTTCCATGTTTTGTTGGGAAGACCATGGAAATATGATAGAAATTTCGTACATGATGGAAGGGAAAATACTTACACCCTTAATAAGAATGGTCGTAAGCATATGTTGCTGCCAATAGAAGAAAAAGGAGTCAAGGAAGAAGCTATTTCTAGCATACTTCTCATGAGTAGGAAGGAACTCTTGAATGAATTCAAGGAGCAGGAAATGCAGTTTGTTGTGGTAAGAAAACTCAGAGTCATCCTTACAAGCACTTCTATGGATGATTTTCCCATGGAGATTCATGAATTATTGGAGAATTTTGCTGACATTGTGGTGGATGAGTTACCTCGCTCTTTACCGCCCATCAAGAGTATTGGTCATCACATTGACTTTATTCCAGGAGCAAGTTTTCCAAATAAAGAAACATATAGGTTGACACCTCAAGATAATGAAGAGGTAAAGAATCAAGTCCAAGAGTTGTTGGATAAAGGTTTGGTCAGGGAAAGCTTGAGTCCATGCACAATACCAACTGTGTTAAGTCCAAAGAAAGATGAAGGATGGAGAATATGCACATATTCAAGAGCCATCAATAAGAAAACCATCAGGTACATATTTCCTTTATCCATAATGGATGATTTGATGGATTACTTGTGTGGACCAAATTATTTTTCCAAGATAGACTTGAAAAGTGGATATCATCAGATAAGAATGAGAGAAGGGGATGAATGACAGATAGCATTCAAGACGAATGAAGGATTGCATGAGTGGCTTGTTATGTCATTTGGATTAACAAATGCCCCAAGAACATTCATGAGATTGATGAATGAAGTACTCAAAGATTTCATTGGTAAGTTTGTAATTGTGTATTCAGATGACATTTTAGTTTTTAGTAAGACTGAAGGAGAGCATTTGAGACACTTGAAACTGGTGTTGAGGAGGCTGTAGCAGGAGAAACTGCTGATAAATTTGAAGAAATGTTCTTTCATGAAGACATAACTCATATACTTGGGTTTTGTGATCTCTTCAAATGAGTTGAATATGGATCCAGAGAAGGTGAGGGAAATCAAGGTATGGCCTTCTCCAAGAAGTGTGTTTGAGGTAAGAAGTTTTCATGGGTTAGTAAGTTTTTATAGGAAATTCATCAGGAATTTTAGTAGAATTTGTGCACCCATACTAGACACTGTAAATAAAAATAACAGATCCTTTAATTGGACATCAAAAGCTAAAAAAGGATTCAGAGTATTGAAAGAGAAGATAACGGAAAAACCGATTATGATTCTTCTAGATTTCAAGAGGACATTTCAGGTGAGATGTGATGCAAGTGGAGTAGCTATTCGTGCAGTCTTGAGCCAAGACAATAAGTCGATTGCTTATTTCAGTGAGAAGCTAAATGACACTAAGAGGAAGTACTCAATGTATGATAATGAGTTTTATGCTATAATACAAGCCTTGAAAAAATGGAGGGATTATCTCATTCTGAAGGAGTTTGTCTTGTACAGTGACAATCAAGATTTACAGTTCATAACTAGGCAGGAGAAATTGAATCAAAGACATAATAAATGGATAGAATTCATGCCGAATTTTACTTTATTTATTAAGCACATTAGTGGAAGCGCTAACAAAGTTGCTTATGCTTTGAGTAGGATATGTCTGATTATGTACGAAATCCAAGTGGAGACCTTAGGGTTTGAACACCTTAAGGGGATGTATCATGAAGATCCCGATTCTAAAGAGGCCTACGAAGCATGTGGAAACCATTTGCTAAAGGAAATAAGTCAATGGATGGAATATTTGATCCATGATGGACTGTTGTTCAATGGGAGTCAATTATGTATTCCAAAATGCTCAATGAGAGACAACCTGTTGAAGGAAAAACATAGTGGAGGATTGGCTGGACATTTCGGCCATGATAAGACTTATGCACAATTAAGTTCTTCATAACATTGGCCAGGTATGAGGTCCAACGTGAAGAAATTTGTAAACAAGTGTAGAATATTCCAGTATGCAAAATGAAAGTAGCAAAACACTCGTCTGTATCAACCATTGCCTATTCTAGACAGGCCGTGGGATGCCATAAGCATGGATTTTGTGTTGGGATTACCAAGAACCCAGAGGGGGAGTGATTCTATATTGTTAGTGGTTGACAGATTCTCAAAGATGGCACATTTCATACCATGCCAGAAAACCGGTGATGCTAGTCACATAGCCAATTTGTTTTTCAAGGAGATTGTGAGATTACATGGCATTCATAGAAGTATAGTCTCAGACAAAGACTCCAAATTCGTGGGACACTTTTGGAGAAATCTATGGAGGAAGTCGAGGAATTTTTTTTCCTTTAGTTCAACATATCACCCTCAGATAGACATACATATTGAGGTGGTGAATCATAGTTTGGGAAATTTATTGAGGAGTTTAGTCAGTGAACATCATAGTCAGTGGGATCAAATTCTACCCCAAGCAGAATCTGCATACAATGATTCACTGAATAGAAGCACCGGGAAGAGTACATTTCAGATAGTGTATGGAATGCATCTGAGAGGAATTTCAAAGTTAATAACTTTGGGACATGATGAGTTCTTAAGTGCAGGAGCAAAAGACTTTGCTGCAGAAATGCATAAGCGGCATGATGAGATAAAAGGAAAGTTACAAGATAGCAACCAGAGGTACAAGATCCGCGTTGATCAGAGAAGAAGAGAGGTTCATTTTAAGGTTGGAGATCAAGTTCTGGTACACTTGAGGAAGGAAAGGTTCCCAAGGGGAACATATAACAAATTAAATATGAAGAAGATAGGACCATGTAAAATCCTCATAAAGTTCGCTACAAACGCTTATGAGATTGAATTGCCAGAAAATATTGGAATACCACTGATATTTAATGTTGCAAACCTGTACCCTTACAAGACGTATGGTACAGGAGAATCAAATCACCAGAAGAAGGAAATCCAGTGGGAAAAGCAGATTCCCACAATAGATGGAGAAAATTCTAGATCAAAGAATTAGTAAGAAGACCATGAGGAAAACTTATTTTGAGTACCTAGGAAAGTGGAAAGATCACCAAGCAAAGGATGTTAGTTGGGTAACTGGACCTGATATCTAGAGACATGGGAAGATAGTGGAGGAAATCATGGACAAGAGTCCATGAATTTTTTGTCCATAGGAGTATGATGCAGGAGCATTGCCATCAACACTAAAGGAGGTTGAGTAGAGGACAACTCAGCACCCAACACATACATTTAAAGTCGGTTTTGATCCCAAGAAGGGCACATTATATTAAATTTTTGAAACCATTTTAATTAAAGAACTTTTTAATATTTGGAGGCTTGAGCCATTGTATAGGTTCGAAAAAGATTATTACCGTCATAATTATCTGTAGGATTGTACGGATACTGAGCACCAACTCATATTTGAATGTAAATGCCATTTAATTGTATTAAGCCTTACAAGGATGATTTTAAGGATGGAAATTTATTTTAAAATGTAGAAACCTTGGTGAATCTTACTAATCCTTCATATGTCAACTATAAATGTTTAGATATATTTTTGTAAAAATATTCAAATTTCTAATTATTTTATATAGTTTTTAATTTTTTTTGGCAATTTTTAAGGTAAAATAATTTTTTTCTATAGAATTTGGGTGAATCATTTTTAAAATAGCGAATCTCGTTTTTGGAAAAAACATGGAAAACTATACCATGAGTGAAATTTAGCCCCTAAAATCATCCCTGAAGCCTTAGTAGGAGAAGTATTTTATTATGATAGGTTAGCACTAAGGTAGGTTGGATGGAAGGCTCGAGAAGCTCCTCGTGTATAGATATATGTGTTCCTCATGTATATATATATATATATGTGTGTGTGTTTTATGCCCAAATGAGGCTACTGAATGTAAATGTAAGAAGACTGTTGAAGGCAAATATTTTTTTCTGCTGAAATTAAAGGGAGCTGCAGAGAACTGTACGAGTCCATGTACATACTTTGTTGAATGAATATAAACAAAGAGGTTTGATTCCAAATGCATGGTTTTATTTATTTCTAAGTTAATGGAGTGAATGTCAGCTTCTCTGTTTTATTTGTTTTATGTGCTTGAGTATGGATTTTATGGTTAGATGTGTGAAATTTTAATGTTCCATAAGTTTCAATTGTTTCTCTTCTGAGAGTTCTAGTGCAAGGAGTGCATAAAGCCCATAAGGTGTGTGAAGGACGAGTCGATTCTGACTCAGAAGATCAGAAGAGGTAGCATGAAGCTTTGAAGAGGAAGTGCAAGGAGCACACAATCGCTCAGTGGAGAGAAAATTTGAGAACAAACCCGTGCAAGGTGTGCATTGGTACTGCACTCAGTTGGAGTGTTGAAGAGTCTAAGTCTAGAGAGCGCAAGGAGTGCGCGAAATTTTCTCGAGAAACTTCAAATTCTCGAGGCAAATAAGCACCAGAGGTGCACATGAGTGACTTAGAAAACTTTCTAAGTCATAAGTTCTAAAGTGTTCAAAGTAGTGCAAACCAAAGCACTAGAGGCCTTAATCACTTCACTTGGTCAAGATCAGGAAGGATAGTGACCAAGATCCTTTGAAAAAAGAGGAGTTTTTTTAGTTTGGAGGATGAGCGGATGAGATCCACTCATGGAGAAATGAAGTCTTTCCTAGCCGCTGGATTTGGGAGAGTAGCACATAAGTTACCACCAGAAGTCCTTCAGACTTAGCGAGTTCGAAAAAATTTAAGTTGAGGAGGGCGTAGGAGTCAGAACCCCCAAATTTCTGAAGTCCAAAACTCATCTGGAGCGTTGATTCCAATGGACCTGTTTAAGTGGACAACGAGTTCGGAAGATCGAGCATCCAGGAGAAAGGGGACGTGATTGTGAAAGTTTGAAAATACCCCGAAGATTTGAAGAGCAGAGTAGAGCTCCACTATTGATAAATGGGAGACGCGTGCAATAGATCTCAAGATCTGGAGATTCAGCACTACGAGAGATCTGTGAAATGTTGCTTCAAAAAGTCTCGAAGCCTGGAGCTGTGAAGTGGATTTTCATCCTTTTATCAGGGGAAGTACTAGAACCATCCAATCTAGTTTGGAGTTCGACTCTCCGAGAGCATAGAGTGGTTGAGAAGATAGGACCGCCGAAGCCTGAAGTCCCGAATTCTTCGGGAATTTGAGTTTAGCCCATGGTTTTTGGCTCACGGTCCCTTGTAGGACTTGCTAGTGCTCAGGGACCCTCGAAAAATGGATTTTGTATTCGGAAAGAAATACTTAGGACCTATGTAGTTGGTTTTGAGGGATCAGAAGGAGCCTGCGAGCTGACCTGGCTCTCAAAGTCAAACGATCCTAGACCAAGAGGTCATGCAGGCCCCAGAGAGTGGTTGGGGGTTTGCATCAATTTCTCCCTCTCAAGAAGTCACAACTTTGTCTTTCAAATTGGAATTTGAAACCACAAACAATATTGCAAAATGTGAGGCTCTCGTTTTGGGGCCGAGGGCTGCTAACGATATGAAAATTGAAGAATTATAAGTTTTTGGAGATGTAGAGATGATTGTACATCAGGTAAGAAATATATATCAAGCAAAGTATCCAAGGATGAGGACTTACAAGAATGAGGTATGGGGTCTTATTGACAATTTCTTCCTAGCTGTCAACATATCCTTTGTTCCTAGAGAAGAGAATACATTGGCTGATTCCTTGGCTGTTTTTGCTAGTAACTTTAAAGTCCCACTACCTCCTAAGCTCAAGTATGATGTTGAGGTAAAGTATAGGCCTTATCTACCTGACAATGTAAAACATTGGAAGGTTTTTGATGATGATCTTGAAATAAAAATATTTATGGAAACATTAGAGGAATTTTCTGCTCTTCACATTGTTCAAGACCCAAATGATGAAAATAGTCCTCATGATGATAAATTTCCGAACAAGATTGCAGACCACAACCATATTCCCAAGGGATTGGTTCGTTTGGAGAGATTATTTTATAGTAATGATGTTGCTGTGAAAGTGAGAGGTTCAAATGAAGATGTTGATCTGACAAAGTAAAATTTAGGTACTGATGAAGATCCCAAGTATGTCAATCTATCTAGTAGTTTGTCACAAAAACAAAGAGATGAGTATATCAAAATGTTAAAGGAATTTGCCAATGTCTTTTCTTAGAAGTATGATTATTTGAAAACTTATGATATAAGCATTATCTAGCATAAAATGCCTTTGAAGGATGATACAAAACCATTTAGACAAAAACTAAGGCAGATCAATCCTATGTTGTTGCTTGTCATGGAGAAGGAGGTCAAAAATTGCTTGATGCTTAGATCATCATACCTTTGAGGTATTTTGAGTGGATAAATAATCTAGTCCCTATTAGGAAAAAGAATGTTGAAATCAGACTTTGTGGTGATTTCAGAAATTTAAACATGTGTTCTAGGGAAGATAATTACCCCTTGCCTAAGATGGAGCATATTTTGCAAAGGGTGACACACTCAACAAGGATGTCCATGATTGATGGCTTTTTATGCTACAATCATATTTCTGTTTTACTTGAAGATACGAAGAATATAGCATTCACCACTCCTTGGGGTACATTCATGTATGCTAGGATGCCATTTTGTTTCATGAATGCAGGGGAAATCTTCCAGCGTGCAATGGATATTTATTTTATTCGAGAAAATGATAAGTTTGTGGTAATCTACTTGGATGACATCACAATGTTTTCAAAATCTGATCAAGAGCACTATAAACATTTGAAGAAGGTGTTCCTCAAATCCAAAAAATATGGACTGTCACTCAATCCCAAGAAGTCCCTTTTTTCTATGAAGGAAGGTAAGCTGTCGAGACATATTTTCTCAGCTGAAGGGGTAAAAATTGACCAAGTAGAGTAGAGGCTATCAAGACTCTATCTCTCCCTATGTCTAAGAAAGAGATTTAGTCCTTCCTGTTGAACAACTGAGGGGGGGGGGTGTGAATCAATTGTTACTGAGCTTAAACAATTATGCTTATTTTAAACTCTTTACATAGCATTTAATGACAATCACAATAATGCAGAGAAGTAAGCAATAGAACATTCAACATCAACCACACATATGAGATACACAAAGACAGATATTTCCTGAGGAAACCCACATAGGGTAAAAACCTCTTCTTCTTTATATGATAAGTAATCTTTACATTCTTTACATTATCATACATATGAGCACCAACTCATAATGAGGCTACAACCTCTATTTTGCAAGTTGCTACTTGCTAAGAGCACCAACTCTCTGGGTTCTCTAGCACCAACTAGAAGGAAGCACCAACTCCTTGGTTTCTCTAGCACCAACTAGAAGGAAGCACCAACTCCCTGGTTTCTCTAGCACAAACTAGAAGGAAGCACCAACTCCCCGGTTTCTCTAGCACCAACTAAAAGGAAGCTACAACTCCCTGTGTTCAAGCACCCACTTGAACCTCTGAGGACAACAGTCCTCCCTAGCACCACCCTACCACCCTCAAATGTAAATCTTTGCTATTAAGACTTATTACAGCGATATAAAGTTCTTTAATGGCTTACCGGTCTCATCACTGTTCTGCTACACTGCGTCGCTCTGCATCAGTGTCTCTTGCACACTCCTTGCACTTTCTGTTCTTTTGCCTTTTATGCTCTCTGCACCATGTCCCTTAAATGCACCATTCCTCTTCTCTGTCTTTCAGCTGCTGCACACTCCTCCTTCTACACTCATGAATCCCTCTCAACAACAACAACAACACCCATCTCTTCTATGTTTTGCATACTTATAGTCTCTGTGCACCTTGTGCATGCTGTCTCGCCATGCTTCTGCATGCTCTCTAATGTCAAGTACTCTACCTGTTCATCATGGAAAATCTTCATATTCTCTGGTAGTTAGATCCATCTGTCAATTGCCTCTACAAACAATCTTCATTCAATTGGCAGATTCCTAGAGACTCTTAAGCTCCATTAGTGGTTTCTAGTAGTTACACTGTGAAGCTCCAAAGACCGCTTCAACAAATGAATCACCATTGATTGATTAACTATGAAGAGCAACAATAGCCCTTCGATCATACTTAAATTCACCTGCACTGTTGGATGGAGTTCATAGGGTCTTGCATTTAATTCATATGCCCACTGGTTGTGATCGAGCACTAAACAAAGTTTTAATTTCGTGATCTTGCATCTCGACATTCCTGTGATAGAAGATCTCGACACTCCAAGTCGCGATCCCCGAGACTCCAAGATGGAGCTTAACACCGCTAGCTTCTTCCCCTCACGTGACCACCGACTGTGACCACAGGCTGCGCCAAAAGGCACTTCATATTTCGTGAATTTATAAACTTCATCGAGCCTGATCAACGGTCGAGATCTCCGATGATCCGACGGTCCAAATCTCATCGTGATCTCTCATATCGCGATTCCTGTGATGAAGAGTCTTGATGCTCCAAGTCGCGATCGCCGAGACTCTGAGGTGGAGCTTAACTCTGCTAGCTTCTTCCCTTCACGTGACCACCGAGGGTGACCACAGGCTGCACCAAAAGGCGCTTCGTGTTTCGTGGACTTAT
>JASDQU010012201.1:0-16428 GCA_032191745.1 Picea mariana
GGGGGGGGGGGTCCAGAATGAAGCAGTGTCCAGGCGGGCCCCATCCCTATGTGGCATAATCTCATTGCATCTTACCTCCCCACTCCAAAAATTTACCGCTTACCATTTTTCCAACTCACCAACGTCATCCAGAGATGTAACACCCCAAAACCAACCCTTGCAAGTCCCATCTCATGAACCTGTTAGCATGTTCCCTCCATTTAACCGTTACGGGTCATATCTTTTTCTTTCATTTCCCAATCACCATTCTGCACATCAACTGGGTACACACATCAGATGTCTTTCACCTTGCCCCCTCACACTCTAAAGGACCCGTTGGCCATTTATTATTGGCCACATACCTGTTGTTCACCTGACCTGTTGTCCGGTTTTTATCCTCTGGCTCCGATCCCCGGCCCGCCTCTTCCCCTCCCTCCGATCTGGCTGGCTTTACCCCTCTCCCCGATTCACATCTTTCCCCTTCGGGAGGGAGCTTATCCCCCCTGAACCAACATCCCCATACAGATTTTCCCAAGGGATGGATCCGATACCGGTTCTCCCCAAGCGATCCAACTCTTCCCCTCTCTTTGGGTTCTGCCCTTACCAAGCAGCCTTCACCCCAGAAGGAAAGGAAAAAACACTTCCTTCAAACACCCCTTAGCCATCCCTTACAACTTCACCCCAGTCGAAGACCCCACCGTGTTATGCGCCGATAATACCACCCCAACCTCATTTTCTTTGAGTTTCGGATATCAGAGCGGGCTTTGACCATGTCTCCGGAACAATCTCAGTACATATAGCATAAGATGATTTCACATATCGAGGTCGGTATGGGATCGGGTGTTTTTCCCGTCTTACAATGATGCCCTTCCTTTTTTTCACCCAATGGACACCCGTTCACTAAATTCCAACCCCGTTTCGGTCATTCGCATTCCACTCACACTCCCTGCATATCAGAGACTCATTTTCCTTCACCTCTGCAACATCTCATCCAGCCATAGTTTTCTCCTATTAACGTGTGTTCAGTGTGCAAGTACCGACGGAAATCAATGGCGCCCAAAAGTAAAAACTCAAATGTGGAGGAAAATCCATTTCTCCCACCTCCTGCCGATCTCAATCGGATCCCATTAGCAGAAAAATACTATTTAATCTCAGAAACCAGGTCCGAATTCGACTTCCCCAAGCTACAGTCATGGTTTAAAGACATGTTCATCGATTAGAGCGATGAAATTGGGCTTTGGCAGTCAAGTTTCCCTCTGTATCTTTTTCCCCAAGTCCATCATTTTCCCGAATTTGCCCTCAAATGCCAAGCGCACTACCTCCCTTATCAGAGAGCCATAGTATCTTCGTTTGGAGAAACCTTTTTCCTTATTACACCCGAGGCCATCGATCAAATGATGCAGGTACCCAGAGCCGAACCCCGTTCTCCCCTCACAATTGAAATTCTGACAGAAATGTATCAGAACCTGTCTTTTCGCCAAAGAGCACAAATCTTTGAGTTGTTCCTCCCACAAGATGCCCAATTTCCTAAGAAGAATCCTCCTTATCATTCCTCCATATTTTCTGAAAAGGGAAACTAGATTATCTCAACACTGTGTTGTTTGCTCGGTTATTTCTCAGACGAATGGGTGGATGAACCCATCCTAGGTTTCCTGTCCATTTTTTCTGCTGAAGAGAAAGTTGCCACCCAGTTTGATTATAGAGGTTTTTTGGCCGAAAACCTGCACGAGCAACTGACAAATTTCCCTACAGAAGGCATGTTCCGGTATTCTTCAATACTGGCCTACATGTTTATGTTCTATCAAGCAGACAAATTTTCCTTTCTCATGCAGAAAATGGACAAGGACGGAAAACCGCAAGCAGTAACTTTATGGATGTCGCTGCTTAGAAGAAACTCCACTGAGTTCAGTTTCAAACAGTTCATCAAGTTTTTTTATCACCCAATGGTAAGCATGCTTAGTGGAAGACCAGAACTGAGGATAAACGAGGAGATCCAAAGAGTTCTTCACCTTTTGGATCTCGCAAAGACAGGGGACTGGTTCCCATATCATAATCACACGGAGATCAATAGGCTGAAAATGGAGGTTGAAAGTCTTCAGGAACTCAAGTCTTCCTTCCAGACAAGATACAACATTGAGAGACAAGTATCAGAGAAGCTCAAGCAGGAAATACAACAGCTTTAGAAACAAATAGTGGCAGGTAAGACATTAGCAGAGGATAAGGAAAATATCTGGACACATATCTCCAACTCCATAAATGAAATTTGGCCCATGGTGAAAATCATGTTCGAGCAACATGATCTGGTGCTAAAGAGTAGGCAGGCCATCGACAGGATAAGAAGAGAGATGGGTGAAATGCCCTCGGCAGCTAATGAGATCATAAAGTTTCTGAATTCAAAAACCAAGGAAGAGCTTGAAGACCTGAAAGTTGAAAACATAACAAAGACTATCCTCGAAGTCAAAAGAGTGTTGACCAAAAGAGGATTAATGTTGCAGCTGGAGGAGAAAGCTCAAAACATGGACATTGGAGTTCATAGACTTTTTAACAAGCTTGAGGCCTTACAGAAAAAGGGCCTTCCTAGTTTACTTGTCCTAAATGATAAATTGATGACTTTATCTGATTATAAGCAAAATATTGCCACCATGGCCAAAGACAGTTCCAAGTTCTTAGAGATACAGGGCAGCATCACAGGCAAAGCGTTCTTGGAGACTTTGCAGCCTAACCTCAACATACATCACGAAATCAAGTACATTTTCCTCACCAAACCGAATTTTGCTAAGTATACCGAGATGGATGAAATCTACCGCCGGCTATTGAAAGTTACCATCCCCGGTACACAAAGACGGGATGAGCTGTGCGAATTGATTGAGTAAAGATAAAGGTCTCATCCAAATCAACGTCTAGTGCAGTCAAACTCATATGAATGACTCACTAACGATCTTCCCCAAAATCAGCATGAGAGATTCTACGCATCATCATCAGTTCCTATACTTTTGCATCTGGTTATCTAGATAGTTAAAATTAACATATGCCACGTCCTGATCATTGATGACAGGGTCTCTTGTAATTTTGATTATAAATACTTCAAACTTTGAAGTACTAAGGGTTGATCTTTACGCCCAACCAAGTTGTAATCGTTGTAAGTTTTATCAAGAGGTTATTCCAGTAATACAAAGAGACGTTTCACAGGATTCTTGTGTGTTAGCTGTTGGTGAAGTTTCCTTTGTCTTCGTAAAAAGTTTTCTTTCTCAGTTATCATGTTGTTTTTCTAATCTAATCTTTAAAAGAAGTTAAAGTTGCAGAATTTTCCATTGCGTACTCTGTTCCTAATCTCTTACAGATTTAAATGTTTTCTTTCTAATGTTATAACAAAGAAATTCTTAATTGTTTTTTTGTTTTAACTGATATCTCACCTTTTCAACAATCCATCATTTTATTTCTAAAGAATCCAGTAGTTGCACTACCTTGCCCTGTAAAATGAATCTTCTAAAACCATCCTTTGATCTCCATTTTTATAAAACAAACCCCATAGCCCAATGGAGGCGTAAGTGACATTCAACCATTTTATTAAAAAATACAAGCAATTCGGTACTATTCTTTTTCAACTAGCCTACGATTTGAAAATCCAAACAAATCTAAATCTTACAGAGAGATCCTTCTCTGAAACTGGTAGGGCTAGATCCCAGTTTCGAAGTGGTTAGTCAAGGTTACCTCTTGTAAATTTCTTTTGCCCTTTTACAACCTCTGGGAATTTATAGAGTGCTAACATGTCAGACAGTTGTAATCGGGTGAGTTTAGCAAAAACCTCCTTTTCTTTTGTGTTGAGAAAATGTAGGAAGAAGTTCTTTTTGTATACATCCCAGTTTCTTACTAGAGATTTGGATTTTTCTCTTCAACATAGTAACCAATCATACAAAAAGTCCTTCAAATGTATAGATGCGACATTAATTTTTTCTTCATTATCAGAAATTTGGTAATACATGAAGTATTATTCTATTTTATTTACCCATCTTGTTGCTTGTCTTGTGTTTGATCCAAAAAATTTTGGAACAATAAGTTTCACTTTGGCCATGCCATTATTATATGTCCCCATGTTGGACGACTAGGGTGATTGGGGAAGCATCTAATGTGAATTTGAATTACTAGGGATTCTATTCCCATTTGATATTACTTCGAGCTCGATTCTCATTTCATTGTAATTTCCACTGCACTCTACTAATCCTTCATTCAATTTGTCAATTTTGACATCCAACAAAGTTAGAAGGCCCACACAAAATTCTTTAAGACCTTCGCTCAGTTCCAGTGTGGAGGGAGAGTTTTCATATGATCCTCATGCATTTGTCTTTGGTTCTCTGACCTTTTTGTTTGATCTCCTCGTTGTTGCACACATGTAAGAAGGTGGCACGACACACCAGGTTTACTTTCAACGGACAGAGATAAGGGAATACAATTTAGTTGGATACGAATACAAGCTAAATAAGCTCTTCCCACACCATAAAGAAGAGATAAGCTTATGCAATAAACTTAGATGAATCTTTGGAGCAAAATCTTGAAAATCACAGCCAAAACAACTCTAGATTCCAAAAGATTAAAAGGAGATCATGGTGTCCATGAACAATTAAAAGAAAATAAGGGCACCAACCCAGTTTTACAATATCCCAATTTAGATGACGACAATGAAGGAATCGTCGTTGGAGAAGAGAATTGAGGGTTAGAAGAATCAAGGTCCGAGTTTTATAATTTTTTTAGGCTACATACATGTTATGACACCTATAAACATAATGTTTTTCCATTCAACAGGTAAAACTATCGTTGGAAAGCATACATGCAGGGAATATAAGTAGAGTCACATGGTTGGACACCCTTGTACACCTTTGTTGGTACTTGGTGAGAAATACCACATTAGACAAAATTTATCTACAAATTTGTTCTTCCACATACCTTTAGTCATATTGGAGGCTCCCTGGGTGCACCTGAACATAGACTTACATAAGCCTCTTGGGCATCCTATTGCTATAGTTCACTAAGAACAACACTCAAGTATATCACTCTTTTGTATCATGGAATTGGGTAGTATGCCTAAGGGTATGGTCTATCTTCCTTGGTTAGGATAGTGAAATATTAAGCCAAGTAATATCCTTGGAAACCCCCCAGGATATCATAGAGCTATAATGCTTGACACTCTTTTTTCCTTAAGACCATACAACCCTAGATTTTACATAACGAGCAACTGGAGGTGTAAAATAAACAAACAAATTCTTGGAATATTAAGATAATTCATCAATTTCATTAGCATAGTAATATAACTTTTGGAATATTAAGCAAATTTTTGAATTTTGTTAGTGCAATAAAACTCAAATAGGAGTAATACTCTTACAAGGGTTAAATTTTTTTATGGTCCACTTGTACCGTTGTGGGAGACCCATCTAAAAAAATTCCTTGTGTAACATTAATGTCATTGGTATAGCTCTCAAGTAACACATTTTTTGTGGACCTAGCCATACTATTGTGAGTGACTTATCTTAAAACACTCCTTATGCGATGTTAATCACATTGGTATAACTTCATGTTAATCCTCATGGTGGACCCAAGGACTCTATGACATCCACTCAAAACATGGACATGGAGAACATGCTCACCAAAATGCAAAATCAATACACTCGAATTGACACTAAGATTTTTTAGATAAGCTCAAACATCAATACGTAGATGGATAAGATCGAATCCCTAGAGATTCAAGTTTCTCCTTTCACAGACATGCAAAAACAACTCTCTAAGCTTGTATCCTACTTCTTATTCAACGTGTCCAATTATCTAGAGTGATGGGTTGAGCCTGCCACAACTGAATCATCTCCAAAAGGAGTGCATCACAGTAGGCCTCCCTTTCAGGATAGTCAACACAATATGTGACACAAATTTCCTAAACTAGATATGAACAAGTTTAATGGTCCTGACTTGATGGGTTGGTTTAACCAGATGGATTGCTACTTCTCTATCCAAGGTGTTATTAATGACTTGATGAAGCTTCATGTGTGTGTGTTGCACTTGAATTGAAAGCACTATGAATAATGGAAATGGCATAAGAAGTCTTATGCGAGGTGTATTGCCTAGAGCCAATTTGTGAAATGATTATATCCTCATTTTGAAACACACATTCATTTTTTGGGATGGTTGACCAAGTTGATCCAAATAGGCATAGTTGAAGACTTTATAGTAGCCTTCAAGCTAATTCCAATCTACATAACAAACATGATAGATTGTTTTATTAAAGAATGTTATATTAATGGTCTTAAAGAGGAGTCCAAAGAACAAGTCTTGATAGCTTACCAAGCAACTTGGTTGGAGGACTCCCGATGAGCTATAGAAGCAAAGAGGGTGGTTAGTGATGACCCCCTTTTATTCCCCTCCCATGCCTCCTTCAATTACCTACAACCACCCCTCCCCTTCATAACCTTTACGATCCGCAAGTTGACCTGGGAAGAACATGTTGAATGTTAATGCCTCAAACTTTGTTATAATTAGGATGAGAAGTATTTCAAAGGTCATACATGTAAATAACACAAAATATTTCAACCTAATGTGGCCGAATCCAATAATCCTAAGGAAATATTCGAGGAAGCTACCACAAGGTTGTATTTAATTGAAACTACGCATCCTCTCGAGGAAGAAACCACCCTAGAACCTCCTTATGAGGAACCCCAAATTTCCCTTGGTGCTTTATTATGAATTTTATTTCCTAAGTCCTTGAAGTTGATTGGAGACATCAAGCACTGAAAGGCGATTGTTTTAATTGATAGAGGCAACAATCATAATTTTATTCATCAATGAATTGCAGAAGAAACCCATTGCTATGTCCACACAATGCATAATTTTCAAATTATGATATCTAATGGAAGTATGATGAAATGTGGTGGCAAGTGTGGGAATGTGACACTTCAAATGGGGGAATGGCAACTCAAAACCCATATGTTTGCTATTGAAATGGGTTATTGTGATGTATATGTTGGAGCATAATGGTTTCGAACATTAGGTGTAGTTACCATGGATTTCAAGGATTTATAAACATGCTTCACTAAAGAGAGCCATAAACATACCATGAAGGGGCTAAGGTCCAACTCCCCATACAAAGCTCTCATTGTTTGGAAAATATATCAGAGAAAGGCCACTATGACATTATTGCCTAATTTAATTCCATCCAAGTTATAAACAACTCCCCATAAAAATTTCACCTTGATTTCAAATTAGTTGTGATTAAGCAACAACATGTGTTTGAAACACCATATGGCTTACCCCCTTCACATGGTGGGAATGAACATGGTATCCCACTGATTCCAAGCAGTCAAATTCTCAACATGCATCCATATAAGCACACTTTCACACAAAATAATGGAATTAATCCATCCCAATACTAGCCCTTCCCCATCGTCAATAGTCATGGTATCGAAGAAAGAAGGCTATTCGTGGATGTGTCCCAACCTTCATGTCATCAATAAGTTGACCATCAATGACAAATTTCCCATCCTAGTTATGGATGATCTCTTGAATGAGCTTCATGGTTCAAGTTCTTCACTAAACTAGACCTTTGCTTGAGGTACCACAAAATATGAATGAAGGAGGTGGACATTCCTAAGATGGCCTTCTCCACCTTTCAAAACCTTGTGAACAAGATTTTTTGGACCTTCCTACACAATTTTGTCCTTGTATACTTTGGTGATATCTTGATTTATAGAAAAACTCGAGAATCATGTGTGCAGGATGTTTATAAATCCCTCCAACTACTCCAAGATAACCAGTTTCTGCTCACACATTCCAAATGCACTTTTGGCACTTCTAAAGTGGAATACTCGGGTCACATGGTTTGTCAGGTTAAGGTGCAACTAGATGCCAAGAAAATCAATGTTATACAAGATTGGCCACACCCTAAGACTCTAAAATATTACATGGTTTCTTATGAATTACAAGTTACTACGCGAAGTTTGTTCAGAATTATGGGCGAATTGCAGCGCCATTAACTGCCATGCTTAAAACGAATGCCTCTGTATGGAACGATCCTGTAGAGTAGGCCATTTCTTCTTTAAAGGAAGCCATGTGTTAGGCCCATCTTTGCAATGCCTGATTTCACTAAGACTTTTGTCTTGGAGTGTGACAGCCTGGGTAGAGGTATTGGAGTAGTGTCGATGCAAGAGGGTCACCCATTAGCATACACTGGTAAACAATTATGTGTTAGACATTTATAAAATTCCACCTATGAGAAAGAAACGATGGTTTTCCTTCATGAAATCAACACTTTGTTCCGATATCTCACTGGGAGGTGCTTCCAAATCAAGACAACCATACAAGTTTGAAGTATTTCTTGGAACTATAAAGGTCGTTATCACCAAGGAAACACAAGTGGATCACTAATATGCTAGGGTATGATTACGAGATCATATACAAGAAAGTCAAAGAATACATGGTGGTCAATGCTTTGTCTCAAAAATATGAAGAGGAAGGGTGTCTCTTTGCTTTATCCATACCATTACAAACTTGGGTTGAAGATAGTTGACATGAATGGTTGGTTAATGCCACAATGGTTCAACTAGTTGAATGACTTTAGGAGGACCCAAACTCCCTACAAGCTATACTTGGAAGCAAGATACCTTGTGGTATAAAGCGCTTATATTTCTAGTATGAAATTTTTCTTTAAAATAAAGGGTGTTAGAGGAGTCACCTTGATCCCCTATAGTGGGTCACTCTGGCTTTTAAAAAACTTATAAAAGAGCTAAGCGCTCCTTCTTTTAGGAAGGCATGAAAAAATACATCCATACTTTTGTAGTTGAACGTGAACCTTGTCAAAGGAATAAGGTTGAAACAATGAAGACTCATGGGGAATTGCAACCATTATCTGGACTAACCTTTCCATAGATTTCATAGTGGGCCTCTTGAAATCCAACAAAAAAACATTCATCATGGTGGTAGTTGATCACCTTTCCAAATATGTTCACTTTCAAGCCTTGTTACACCCATTTAGACCCTCCACAAATGCCCATGTGTTCGTGGATCATATTTTAAGTTACATGCAATTCCCACTTCCTTTGTGTTTTATCATGATCCCACTTTGACCAACAAATTCTGCAAGAGTTATTCAAGCTACAAGGCACATATTTTAACATGAACACAAATTATCATCCCCAAACAAATGGTCAAATCAAGGTAGTCAACAAATTCTTGAAAACTTACTTGCAAAGTTTTGCACTAGACAAACAACACCAAGGGGTTTCATGGCTACCCCTTGTGGAATGGTGGTACAATACCACATATCATACTGTACCAAAATGTCACCATACGAAGTTTTCTATGGCCAAAAACATCCTTTAGTCACTTGATATTTACTTGGCACATCCAAGGTTTAGTAAGTGGACCACACACTTCCAATCGAAGTCGTCATTCTTCGCACACTTAAAGACAATTTGGTTTTGGCTTGTAATCGAACTAAGCAACATGCTTATTAGAATCATTACATGATTTATTTTGTAGAAGAGTATTAGGTATTTCTTCATCTCCAAACCTACAAGAAAACCTCTCTAAAAGACAAGGGTCCCCTAATATAGCACCAAAGTTATATAGATCCTATTAAATACTCTAGTGCATTAAACAAGTTTCCTATTGATTAGCTATTTCACCCCACTCCAATATTCATTGAATCTTTCATGTCTCATGTTTAAAGAAGGATATGGGGCCAAATTGCGGGGTTTTAAAAATCCTTCGATGACTTGATGAATAGAGTTCCATTTTGTTACAACCAATATCAATACTAGCCGCAAGAGAATATTAACTTTACCAAGGCACAACTCGAGAAGTCATAATATAGTAGAAAGATATGTATCTAGACAATGCCACGTAGAAACAAACAACAATTTTACAGTAGTTTCTGCACCTCCAACCTTGAGGACGATGTTGTTCTTGAAAGGGGGGGGGGGAGGGCATGTTAGGGCACTACCCTAAATTCCCTACCATGGGGTACTTAAAAGTTAATCAATTAATGTACAAGGCCATCTTGTTTGAATAAGGTTCATTAAGGATTTAGTAACTAGTTACTCAATGTATAGGGACCATATTTATTAAATAAGGCCCACTAAGCGGTTGGTACTCATTAGTGTTGGGACAAAATAGTAAGGGTTTTGCTACAAAGAAACTATTTATAGAGGTAGTAGGCTATGCAATTTTTTGTCAAGTGTTGTTATTATATTGGAGCTTTCCCAGTAGGATGTGATCCCATCAAAGAGGCCCATAAACATTACTCTATCTTTTCTAGATTATCAATACAAAGGTTATATTCTATGGGTTCTATATCATTTTCTCTATTATGTATTTTTTTGCAATTCAAATTTATTCAATAATTTCTCAATAATCATCACTTCTACTAGTCAAGTACATTACACTCTCATGACATAGTTGATATTCTCACTACATAACTCTTCAGGCCCTCATCTAGCCATCATTCAACCATGGCAGTCCATTACATTTCCCTAAACAACACAAGGAAGATCTCCCTTTTCTCTACTCAATAGTTCCATGTGGATCTTCTACGCTTCTAGTGCTCTTTAGTGTCGGCAGAAAGAGTTCATTTTTTTGACAACCATTTGTGGATAACCTAGAAGAGAAATACTTGGCTCCAAAATAGTGAATGGGCAGTTATACCAAGGTTGTAGGTTCAATGGTGCCTTCTTCAGCAAATGTAGACATTCCAACCATGTTTTCCCCTTCAAAACCATCTTGTTTCCTCTCATATTCTCAATAGTGAATCTGAAATTTTCACATGTTCTTACTATCCAAGAATACATGGGATTATCTTGTCATTTTTAAGTGTAAGAATGGCAATAGCCATGGGATTGACATTGATTTCCCATTAACCTAGAGAGGAGAATAGCCATACCATGGGAGAGGAATGTTGATTGGAGAAACAATGAATGGTAATGATGAAGCTTCCTAATAATTTGCACGAGATATACTCACCCATGCATGGAGATTATGGGTTGTCTTAAGAAGCACGAGGAAAAATGAAAAGGACCACTCAAGTCAAGACTAACGGGAAAGCAATGTAATGAAGCAAAGACTAAAAGGTAGTACCTCACGAAGTACAAGTGTCAAACACTAAATTACCCTTCATCTTCCCCTCTTGTGGTATCACAATCCCCTTGTTGCTTCCTCAAACAACGTTTTTGGTGGATATTTATTTCTATACATGGGTTTGTATAATCATAAGCACACCATGTAAAACATAACAACGACACTATAATTCTATCCCACTAATGGGACTCCTAACCATTCACTAGTCAAGCCTTTGCCTTGGGCTCCGTACTGGGAATGTTTATAATTCATTTTAAATATTCAGAGCGTGGAGTCATTATAAATTAGCCTACATGTATTGAATTCCATCACACAAACCACATCATGCAAATAATACATGATTTTAACATATGATATTCAAGGGATGGAAAGTAGCATACTTTGTCTACTTGTGAAATCCTAACCTTCACTTCAATTCATTGTTTGATCTATGTGATAACATAAATCTATTTGATGAAACTAGGGTCTTATTAGTCCCTGCCATAGGCATAGAGGGACTATAGCGATCGATAATTCGTTGACCTCGTATTAGATTGTCCATTGATCACAAATATTTCCATATTATCTATTGTTGGAACTAGGGAATTGAAAACACCGATTTTATATAATAAAAAGTACCATATTTGTCATGATCTGATTGGACAACGGATTGGAGGTCTTATTGTTGGTTTCGCTATTCCCAATATTATATATGTTGGCATATTCAAAGTATTTCATCGTATATGGTCTTTTTGAATCATATATTTTCTTATGCATTGGTTGAAGGTGGATTAATGCTAGCTTTGGTTCGAATGTTTTCTTTAGCATTTTTTGCTAGGTAGAATACATTCTCTAACATAATACTATGTCTGATTTTTGCTTTATTCTTGCATGCTTCGAGAGAAGAGACTTGCCATGCTGCATTTTTTCTTAAATGTTTGCACAGGACTACGCTGTTCGACGATTATGACAGTCTTAATTGTTTACCTAACAGGTCTGGCAGTCTTAAATGTTTATTGTATAGAGGTGTTGCAATGCAATTTCATTCCATTTTTTTTTATGGTGTTGTTTGCAGTGAAATTGTGCTGAATTGTTCTCCACCGACATCAGTGGTTCAATGGTCGATGCTTGTTCGCTGGTTCGTTCCATGATCCTTGTTCTTGTTTGATTCAACTTGGCAAAGTTGAGGTCCTGCAGTTGCAGTTGGGCCTCTTTGTGGTTGTCACTGGTTTGTTGTTCTTTAACTTTGCAAGCTATTGGACATGTTGTTGCGGTTTGCAGTTTTTGGGTCTGAGCTATTGTCATCCCTCGTTGACAGGTAAGTTTCTATGCCATCGTTTCATTGGTATTTTTCAATGGTGAGAGTCCCTGCCTTGAAATTCTATTGCAGACCATGTTTCTTTGTGCTCTTAATTTCTGTTCCTAGAAACCATGCGTCTTCATATGTCGGCTGCCACGTCCATAACTATTTTGAAAATTGAAATGCAGAGGGGTTTTCGAAAAGTAGTTCGGAACTATCAGAAGAGGGAACCATCCGCCGGGGTGTAGACGTAGGGAATGGTTTTATTCTGTGGGTCGAAAAATTGCATCCAGTTGTTGCCTTTGTCCTGTCCTTTGTATTTTGTAGAATTTTTTTCTGGCTCTGAGAAGCTTGTAGGATGCACGCCATGAATAGGTTCAAATGGATCTTTCTGCTGAGTAAATTTATGGTGTTATTTATTTGTGTTGTTTCTTTTTGTTTGGTTTTCTTTCCAGTGTGGGTGTGTTTTCTTCTCATCTGCTATGGGGACTAGGGGGGATTGAAGTTGACAAGAAGAAGGTTGAAAGGTACATACGGGGATTGGTACCCAGTTTCGTGCTTGTAGTTTTCCTATTTTACTTTCCTTTTTTTGTTTTTTCCTACTTTTATTCTTTTTTCCCCCTTTTCTCTGTTTTCATGCAAACTGAAAGTATGTAACAAACAACTTCAAAATGACAGTTCAAAAGATGAAAGAAGTAATAGATGTTGAGTCGTATGAAATAGATACACACTCCATTATACATGGCAATAATGACGAGTTTTTGCATAGAAATGGGCTTTTTAGATTGGATGCATTCCCGTATACTGTAGGGGATTGCCTTTTCGATGCATTTCAGGTTCTACTGCATTTGCGCTATTCCTCGACTAACCCGCGCAATGGATTGATAGATTATTTTCTGGGCTGTTTAAAAAATGGCAACACTGAGGCATTGGAGTCGTATGAATACGAACTGGAATCTGATTTTCTTCGACAGTTGCATGGAATACATGATGTCCAAACATATTTTTCAAATATGAGGTTGTCTGCATCCCCAATTCTGCCTGCACATGAGAGGGGACTTGGGGGAGATACATTTTGTATACGGTGGTTGTCTAAGTGGCTCAATATATCAATTGGAATATGGTCATTGACAAGAAAAACAAGATATTTACTATTCAACAAAACTGCATATGACAATCCATATTGCATCTTGGAACAAGATGCCAACGTTGTCAGTGGTCATTATGAACCACTACTGTACAAAACATTGTCAATATGCAATGGTGAAGAAGCTCATATTTACTTGTCCCTCATTTGCAAAGACCTTGAATCACAGTGGAAACAGATTATCCATCGCATAGAGTCCCATGGTTTACACCTAGAAACAACTGTTGTATCTAGTTGTGGAGACAGTCTGTTCAATGCAATTTGTTGTTTGGTAGCAGCGGAGTTCGATGTGCAGTCACTGCGGCTTACACTGTACAGTCCTTTTGCAATGCAAATATAGGCAGCAACCAACAGGCTTTTAGGTGCTTGCATGAGCACCTTTTACCATATCTCTTGCAAAATATGTCGACAATTGGAAGTTAGCGAGAATACCTTGTAAACATGGCGCTGCCATATGAAAAAGAGAATGTGGAGGGTTGCAGATTCTGTTTGCAATGGATGTATATCATGTTTAGAGTAAATATCCAGGTTTGGTTGGCCTTACCAGATGACACTGTCCATTCCTGGTCTATTGATTCAAATTACGATCGAACAATTGACATCCTCTCGTTGAAAACATATACAACACATATCCATTATGAACCTTTGCTTGGACATATCAGTGGTTCAGGGTTGAATGTCCATGCCAGCCAAACCGCATCGAAGCTGCATAAGCATCACATGCTTTTTAGTGAGAATGAAACCCCTCCTGGTTGCGATATGGCCATACAGGGCTTGAACAAAAAAACCATGTGTGAATTTCATCACAGTTGTGATGAGGCCATACAGGGCTTAAACAAAAAACATAGAGTAAGTTATCACAACTTGAAAAAAGTTACGCGTAAAATTTGTCTCAGTTGTGATGAGGCCATACACTCCTTCAACAAAAAACGTACACTACGTTATGACAACCTGAATCAGAGTGAAATTCATCCCAGTTGCCATCAGGTCATCATGCCCTTGGACAAGAAACATAGAGTAAGTTACCACAACTTGCAAAAGGTCATGCACGAGAGAAAAAAATACATTACTGCACTTCCTTTTAGAGAGAAACTCACATATCACAATCCAAAGAAATTTGTTCGTGCACGACAGAACGGAAACATGTATGGTCACATATCCCAGAATGGTCGAGCAACTGTCACATTTCATGGACTAGAAGCAACACCATGCACTACTACCAATGAAAACCAACAAACACTTTCTACTCATACTTCCCTACGAAAGAAAAATGTAAGACAAACATACATGAAACAAATTAAAGACACTCATTCCATTGCATGTGCAATTTGTGAACAATTGAATTTCTCAAAAAATAGTAAGTCTTTCACGGCTAATTTGCAAGCAGAATACCTCATCTTGACAGCACATCATAAACCATTTTCCAGTGGCAAAAATTGTCTTCCATGCAAACGGTCGCTTGAAAATGGAAAACTGTCACAATTTGCAACCCCTGAGTAAATAAGATGTAATACACCACTAGCAGATTTAAGTGCACCTACAGAACTTGAGGAGAGATTTGTGTCTTTGCGAATTGCATTTGCACAAATCAGGCCTTGGGGCTATAAACGACCCCAGATGGGCTCAACATGATCAATTATTAATGTGCCTGTTCAGCTAGATGTTGTGCAAAAATCCTTGCCACAATTCATTAGCGATACAATGACAGTTGCTGTGGCTATGAAAAGACACCTGCGATACAAAAATGCCTATCAGACAGGCAAAGTGCATGTGCATGCTGTTATGAAAGCATTAAAGGAATTATGTTCCAAAGACTTGTACAAAGAAGAAAACATTTGTATAAATGAGAACTGGAACAATGTTCTTGCAAAAGAGGATGCCAACTCTGCAGAGACTCTCGAAAATGCTAGTGAATTTGATACAAGTGATGAATCGGAGAATAAAACACTTGCTGAGACATTGGTGCATGGATTCACTGATTCAGAGTGCATTCGTGATTTGCAAGACAAGATTGTCAAAATTGCACTTGATGAGGGACAACGTCCACTTGGAATATTCAAGAACAAATTCGCTGAGGAAATGAACTTTCCAACACTCTTCTATGGAGATCCACATGTCGTTGACATTACAGAATGATTTAGTTATCTTAAAATAGTCCGATGGGAGCTGCTACATTCAAGCAGTGACTTCTCCTGTCACATAACAAATTTGTTTTTCAAACAATGCGCAAACTAATAGAGCAAGTTCTCTCCTGTATGTGGGTCCGAATAAGAAAAGGTCAATTACAAGGAAGAAAGTTGTTGGCCAAGGATTTCAAGTACAAAGTAAACCTACAAAAAATTCTGAAATCTTATATTGGATACATAGATTTAAAAAACATTCGCACCTCTTTTGACTATTTGCAACAAAACAAAAAAACTAATTTTGCAATGATCCAACAATTGGGCCCACCAACATTTTTCATCACATTTACAAGTGTAGAGCATTGTTGGGATCCATTGGTAGCTGTCATATCTGACCTGCATAGGAACGAGAAACATAAAAAACAAATCGATACACTAGAATGTTGGGTATGTGTTATATTCTTTGCACGCGTAGTAGTGTCTGAGCATATGCGTCGGGCATGCAGGGGGGTTAGAGGGGGGCAGAGCCCCCCGTGCGGGGGTCCGGGAGCAGCGCCCCCGGAATTTTTTTTTTGCCTCGGGAAACGTGTCATGTATTTAGGTGTTTTTTTCGGCACATGGTTTTTGACGATGGTTTTGTATTTACGGTTAAGGAATTAGGGTTTTGGACTAATCCAGGTCATTGGGTTAGGGTTTTGGATGCCACTAGCTCCTATATGTATATTGTATTGTAATCAATGTAACACAATGTATGAATATAATATATGTTGGTTTTCCCGGTTTGGGTTTCC
>JASDQU010012201.1:22717-43233 GCA_032191745.1 Picea mariana
ACATAGGGCTACCACAGAACTGGGAAAAGCAGTGCCAATTAACCATTATGGACAATATTTGATTGCAACAATTGGATTTCCAATTACATGAGAGATTCATTATTGATTTTGGCATTGATCCTTGAAACGAATTCATTTGTAACTTCAGGAAAAAAATCACCTTATTAGTCCCTGTCATAGGCATAGAGGGACTATAGTGATTGATAATTCATTGACCCTGTATTAGATTGTACATTGACCACAAATATTTCCATATTATCTATTGTTGGAACCACGGAACTAAAAGCATCGATTTTTATATAATAAAAAGTACCATATTTGGCATGATCTGATTGGACAATGGATTGGAGGTCTTATTGTCATCTTTGCTATTCCCAATGTTATATATGTTGGCATACCCAAAGTATTTGATCATATATGGTATTTTAGAATCATATATATTTTTTATGCATTGGTTGAAGGTGGATTAATGCTACCATTAGTTCGAATGTTTTCTTTAGCATTTTTTGCTAGTTAGGATACATTCTCTAGCATATTACTATGTGTGATTTTTTCTTTATTCTTGCGTGCTTTGAGATAACAGGCCTGCCACGCTGCATTTTTTCTTAAATGTTTGCAGAGGGCTACACCCTTCGACGGTTCTGACAGTCTTAATTGTTTACCTAAGAGGTCTGGAAATATTAAATGTTTATTGTACAGATGCATTGAAATACAATTTCATTCCATTTCTTTTATGGTGTTGTTTCAAGTGAAATTGTGTTGAATTGTTCTCCACCGACATCACTAGTTCAATGGTCGATGCTTGTTCGTTGGTTCTTTCCATGATTCTTGTTCTTGTTTGATTCAACTTTGCAAAGTTGAGGTCCTGCAGTTGCAGTTGGACCTCTTCGTGGTTGTTCACTGGTTTTTTTTTCTTCAACTTTGCAAGTTGTTGGACCTTTTGTTGCGGTTTGCAGTTTTTGGGGTTGAGCTCTTATCATCCCTCGTTGACGAGTAAGTTTTTGTTCTAGCGTTTTGTTGCTATTTTTCAATGGTGGGAGTCCCTGCCTCGAAATTTTATTGCAGAACATCTTTCTTTGTTCTCTTAATTTATGTTCCTGGAAACCATGCATATTCATATGCCGAAGGTTACGTCAATAGCTATTTTGAAAATTGCAATGTAGAGGGGTTTTCAAAAAGTAGTTCGGAGCTATCACAAGAGTGAAACATCTGGCGGGGTGTAGACGCAGGGAATGCTTCTATTCCGTGGGTCCGAAAACGACGTCCAGTTGTTGCGTTTGTCCAGTCCTTTCTATTTTCCAGGACTTTTTCTGTCTCTAAGAAGCTTGTAGGATGCACACAATGAATAGGTTCAAATCGATCTTTTTGCTGAGTAAATTTATGGTGTTATTTATTTGCGTTGTTTCTTCTATTTGGTTCACTTTCCAGTGTGGGTTTGTTTTCTTGTCAACTATTATGGGGACTAGAAGGGACTAAAGTTGACAAGAAGAAGGTTGAAATATACATACAGGGATTGGTACCCAGTTCAACACTTGTAGTTTTCCTATTTTGCTTTCCTTTTTTTCCCTACTTTTATTATTTGTTTCCCCTTTTCTTTGTTTTCATGCAAACTAAAAGTATCTAACAAACAACTTCAAAATCATAGGTCAAAAGATGAAAGAAGTAATAGATGTTGAGTCAAATGAAATAGATACACACTCCATTATACATGACAACATTGAAGAGGTTTTTCATAGCAATGGCCTTTTTAGATTGAATGCATTCTCGTATATAGTAGGGGACTTCCTTTTCGATGCATTTCAAGTTCTACTGCATTTTCGTTATTCCTCAACCGACCTGCGCAATGGATTGCTAGATTATTTCTTGGGTTGTTTGAAAAATGGCGACGCTGAGGCATTGGAGTCGTATGAATATGAACTAGAATATGATTTTCTTTGGCAGTTGCATGGACTACATGATGTCGCTACGTATTTTTCAAATATGCAGTTGTCTGCATCTCCAATTTTGCCTGTAGAGGAGAGGGGACTTTGGGGAGATACATTTTGTATACGATGGTTGTCTAACTGGCTCAATATATCAATTGGAATATGGTCATTGACAAGAAAAAAAATATATATACTATTCAACATAACTACATCTGACAATCCATATTGCATCTTGTTCCATGATGCCAATGTTGTGAGTGGTCATTATGAACCACTACTGTAAAGAAAAATGTTCATATGCAATGTTGAAGGAGCTTATATTTAATTGTCCCTCATTTGAAAAGACCTTGAATTGAAGTGGAAACGGATAATGCATCGCATAGACTACCATGGTTTACAGCTAGCAACAATTGTTGCTTCTAGCTGTGGATATAGTTTGTTTAATGCAATTTGTTGTTTGGTGGCACTGGAGTTTGATGTACAGTCGATGTGGATTTACAATGTACAGTCCTTTTGCAATGAAATTATAGGCAGCAGCCAACAGGATTTTAGGTGCTTGCCTAAGCACCTTTCACCATATCTCCTAAAAAATATGTCGGCAATTGGAAGTTGGAAAGACTACCTTGTAAAAATGACACTGCCATATGAAAAAGGGAATGTGGAGGGTTGTAGATTCTATTTGCAATGGTTGTCTATCATATTCAGAGTAAATATCCATGTTTGATCGACCTTTCCAGATGGCACTATCCATTTGTGGTCTATTGATTCAAATTACGATCGAACAATTTACATAATCTCATTGAAAACAAATACAATACATATCCATTATCAACCTTTTCTTGGACATATCAGTGGTTTAGGTTTCAATGTCCATGCCACCCAAACTATATCGAATCTTCATACGCATGGCATGATTTTTAGTGAGAATGAAACTCCTCCTGGTTGCGATATGGCCATACAGGGCTTGAACAAAATCCATGCATGAAATTCATCATAGTTGTGATGAGGCCATACAAGTCTTAAAAACAAAATGTAGAGTAAGTTATCACAACTTGAAAAATTTTATGCATAAAATCCATCCCAGTTGTGATGAGGCCATACAAGCCTTAAACAAAAAATGTAGACTAAGTTATCACAACCTTAATTAGATTGAAATTCATCCCAGTTTCCATCAGGTTATCGTGCCCTTGGATAGGAAACATAGAGTAAGTTACCACAACTTAAAAAAGGTCATGTGCGAGAGAAAAAAATACATTGCTAAGATTCCTTTTAGAGAGAAATCCACATATCACAATCTAAAGAAATGTGTTTGTGCACAACACAAAAGAATCAGGTATAGTCTCATATCCCAGAATGGTCATGCATATGTCACATTTTTTGGGCTAAAAGAAGCACCATGCAATACTACGAATGAAAACCACCAAACAGTTTCTACTCATAGTTCCATGTGAAAGAAAAATGCAAGACAGACTTACATGAAACAAATTAAAGACACTCCTTCCATTGCATGTGCAATTTGTGAACAATTGAATTTCTCAAAAAATAGTAAGTCTTTCATGCCTGATTTGTAAGAAAAATACCTCTGCTTGACAGTGCACGATAAACCATTTTCCAGTGGGAAAATTTGTCTTCCATACAAGCGGTCGCTTGAAAATGGAAAACTGCCACAATTTGCAACCCCTGAACAAATAAGATGCAATACACCACTACCAAATGTAAGTTATCTTACAGAACTTGAGGAGATACTTGTGTCTTTGCGAATTGCATTTTCACAAATAAGGCCTTGGGTCAATAAACAACCCAAGATGGACTTAACAGGATCAAATATAAATGTGTTTGTTCAGCTAGATGTTGTGAAAAAATCCTTGTCGCAATTCATTAGCGATACAATGACAATTGATGTGGCTCTGAAAAGACACTTACGATACAAAAATGCCTATCAGACACAAAAAGTGTGTGTGCATGTTGTCATTAAAGAATTAAAGGAATTATGTTCCAGGGCCATGTACAAAGCACAAAACATTTGTATAAATGACAACTGGAACAGTGTTCTTGCAGAAGAGGATACCAACTCTACAGAGACTCTCGAAAATGCTATTGAATTTGATACAAGTGATGAATTAGAGAATGAAACACCTGCTGAGACATTGGTGCATGGATTCATTGAGTCACAGTGCATTTGTGACTTGCAAGACAAAATTGTCGAAATTGCACCTGCTGAGGGGCAGTGTCCACTTGGAATATTCAAGGACAAATTCATTAAGGAAATAAACTTTCCAACACTCTTCTATGGAGATCCACGTGCCACTAATATTACATAAAGATTCAGTTATCATAAAATAGTTTGATGGGAGATGCTACATTCAAGCGGTGACTTCTCTTGTCACATAACAAATTTGTTTGTCAAAACAATGTGCATAATAATAGAGCAAGTTTTCTCCTTCATGTGGGTCTGAATAAGAAAAGTTCAGTTACAAGGAAGAAATTTGTTGGCCAAGGATGTCAAGTACAAAGTAAACTTAGAAAAAATTCTGAAATCTGATATTGGATACATAGATTTCAAAAACATTCGCACCTCTTCTAACTATTTGCAACAAAACAAAAAAACTATTTTTGCAATGATCCAACAATTGGGCCCACCAACATTTTTCATCACATTTACAAGTGTAGAGCATTGTTGGGATCCATTGGTAGCTGTTGTATATGAGCTGCATAGGAAAATCATTACATTGACTACCTCATAACAAAAGACCTAGTGACATGTACTCACTACTATAGACATAGAATAAATGCTTTGAGACAACTGATATGCCATGAGGAAACGTTTTTCATAAAAATATCGGACTACTTTTGGGTGACTGAATTCCAAAATAGGGGAAATGAACATGACCATGCACTGTTGTGGATAGAGGGTGCACCAGTCTATGGAGATGACAATAATTCAAAGATCAAACAATTTGTGGAGAAATAAATAGCATGCAACATAGATCATTTGGATACAGAACTTGGCAAATTTCATAGACATTACCATACATGAAGTTGTAGAAAATGAAAAAACTTGCATTTCAGATACAAATTTCCCGTGCCGCCAATGAGAGATACAAGAATCGTAGAGACACTTAGTTTAGAGGACAATGTTGTTGTTGAGAAATCTAAATCCTTGTTCACATTTCTAAAACAAGGAGAATTTGACGAGATGATGAGCTTCGATGCCTTCTTGACAGAGCTAAATCTATCAGAAGATGAGTACATACAAGCCATACAATGTACACTTAAACAACCAACAATTTTCCTTAAGAAAAAACTTTCCCATATTTCAAACAACATTTTCTCCAAGGACATGCCAGTTATGTGAAAAGAAAATACAGATGCATAGTACATGCTCAGTGCATATGTTGCAGCGTCGTACTGTACCTCATATATGACAAAGGTTGACAAATCTATGACAAGTGCATTGAGAAGAATACACAAAGAACATGAAATAAGTCATATTGATGTCATACAAATGATATGCACACTTGGCAATACATTTCTTAATCTTCAACAAATGTTTTCTTAGCAAGCAGTTCACATTGCACTTTCCCTGCCCCTCACTTGTAATTCAAGAAAATGTTTCTTCATAAACACATCTCCACTTGAGAAACGCACATTTGTGCTTAAAACACCGGTTTTGCTAAACAAGAGCCTGACAATTTAGAAGATGTGCTATGTCTCTCTATTGTAGATTATTACCTCCAATGTCCATCTGCTATTAGGCATATCTCCTTAGAATAATTTGTATCGCATTGCAAAAAATATGGTGCACGCATATCAAAAATAAAAAAAACCCTCTGTGATACAGTTTGTCAAATACAATAAACATTCTGACTATGAAAACTATTGTAGAGAAAAATTGTTGTTGTATGTTTCGTTCGATGAAAACGAAGAGACATTAAAACAAAACGTCTCTACATTGGAGGCTACGTATGTTCCCTCTGAGACTATAGTGCACATCAATGAAGCTAGATTTAACTACAATGTTAATCCAACATGGCGTGATCTAGAAATTGTAGGTAATGAGACAGAAAACCCTGACAATCTTGATGAGACATTCGTAAACCGAAAAACAACTAGAACTCCTTGTGAGTCCTATGACTTACAAGCAGATTTGCCTCATCCTCCAGCAGGTGGAAGTGAGAAATGGATCAATCTTGGTTTTCAAGTCAAAAAACATCCTTTCCTAATTGAAAATAATGAATACCACATAATAAGACATCTATTGAATCGATAACAACATACAATTCTAAAGGACATTGCTCTTAAAAAATGCTTGAACATGGACACTCCTCTGCACTTGTTCCTTACAGGAGGAGCATGAAAATGCAATACATTCATAGAAAAAGCACTATTCCAAATGCTTATACGAATCTATGATTCAAAAAATTCCTCTGATCCTATGAAACCAAAGGGCCTAATTGTTTCATACATAGGAAAAGCTTCATATAATGCAGGTGGAGCAAGAGTCCACTCTGCATTTTTAATGCCATTTAACAAGACACAATTTCTTCCACTTAGCAAGGAAATGTTGGATACATTGTCTAAGATTTATGAGGAACTCCAACTTGTCTTTATAGATGAAGTATCTTTGATTGGACGACAGTTCTTGTATTCCATTGAAAACGGACTAAGAAGCATAAAACATGTGCACACGAAATACTTTGGAAACAATGACATGATATTCTATGGGGATCTTTATCAGGCACAGCCCATCCAAGATTATTTGATATTTGAACAACCTACCATTAACATGGAAACAGTGATGCATGAATTCTATAGAGACAATATTAAATTCTTTGAATTGCCTACTACAATGTGCCAGACAAATGAAACATTCATTGCAATTTTGAATAGAATGCGAACAAACAGCCAAACATATGACGACTTAACATATATCAATTTGAGGTGCTTGTGGCCTGCACCAACATACCCAATGTTCCCTTACCTGTTCTACACAAATAAAGATGTTGCAATCCATAACAGCCACATGCTATCACTCTTGCCTGGTGATGATATCATCATCAGTTCAATTGACCTAGAAGAAGACAACCATGGAAGTGTGCCACGTCATGAACATACCACCACTTTACCTTTGCAACTTGTCCTCAAATTAGAAATGTTGGTTGAAATATATTCCCGTAACTATGATTCACATGATGTCTTGGTCAATGGTGCAGATGGAATACTCAAAGGCTATACGAAAACAAAAAAACTTGATGTCATTTGGATTAAGTTCCATGAACCGCATATAGGCAAGCAACAAGAAAGCAATTTGGCTTATCTATATAATTCAAATACTGGAAGCGATTGGACACCTATTTTGTGAATATCAAAGCCAGTATCGACATCAGAAAAGAGATGTTGAGTGAAGATTCGAAAACAATTTCTAATTAAACTTGCATGTGCACGTACAATCCATAGATCACAAGGACTAACACTTGATAATGTTGCATTTCAGCCTATTGTAATTCAGATACATGGAATTGTATACATAGCAGTATCCCATGTCAGAAGAATAGAATCCTTGTATTTACTAAGTGCACTTACAAAAGATAACTTCAAAGTCAAACAGAAAGTTGATATTGAAATGGAACGACTCAGGACAACCACAAAATGGTAAATGCACTATGATTACCAATTCATACAAACAAATTCATTTGTATCAATTATCTCACTTAACACACGTAGCTTAAATGAGCACATGGATGATATACTCAATGACTATGATACAATGCAATTTGATATTCTATGCTTGAAGGAAACATACATGGCATTATGCATGCAGAACAAACAATTCCCAAATCACAATTGCATATCAAGTTACATTACACATGGGGTGATGATATTGGTGAAAAAACATGTACCAATTTTGGACGATATACATATCGAAGAAAATAATGTTGAGGTGGTGCTTGCAATTTTTTTTTTCCATGAAACAGAAGTTGCAATACTAAATCTGTATGTTGCTCCCCATGCAACATTATCCAACATAGTAGATGTTATTTCCAATGCATTGGGCCATTTCGATCTGAACGGACCCATTATGCTTGTAGGAGACTTCAATATTGACATGCTACAAAATAATGGAAGAACAAAAGAATTGGAAAACTACATGTGAAAATACAGTCTCTGCTTTCTTTTGAACAACGCAAGCCATCTGCAAAACGCACTTATTGACCATGTGTGGTCAAATGTGCCCATTCCTCAATAAAATATGTTTATATTAGACACATATTGGTCTGATCAAGATAAAATTGGTATTTCACTTGAATAATGAGATATACATCAAACATATTGCAAAGTCATATTTCTATGTTTCAAAGCATATTTGTATAGCTTGTTGCAAAAAACAAAAAAACAAATTATCAAGCTTATTAGTTTTCCCTGATTTGTACACATATTGGTCTAGTAACCATACAGTTGGTGTTGTACCTGAATTATAAAATATACATTATGCAAAAAAAAAAAGGTACTTCCTTCTAAAAACTATTTGTTATTCTATTCATCTTATTCAATTTTTTTTAGTATATGTACATAGTACTTGCCTTTTTATTTACATGTTAACTTATGTTCATATCCCTTTTGTTTTGTACTTTTGTTCATAGAAAAAAACAAGAAAACTAGATGCCACAAATAACTCCTAACAAGAGATGTAGAGGAATCCATGCAAAGGTGTGTTTTTTCTACCCGTGTTCCATATTAAATAGGTTTTTGTTTACTCTGTCTATATTTGTTGAACTGGTTTGCAGTTGCATTTTTTTATTTTTATTTTGCACCTCCTTCGACACTCCATATCTTCCTCTACATTCACTTGTCTTTGTGTGTGTAATAAATATTCAATCTTGAGCTCACCAGTCCTGGAGTCCGTTTGTCAATTTGTATATCGCGGAACTCTGAATGTTGTTTGGAGGACACAAAACAATAGAAGTGCAATGTTGAGCCAACCAGCCCACAAGTCCTCTTGTCAATTTGTATATCATGCAACTTTGGCTACTATTTATAGGACATGAAACATTAGAGGCCCAATTTAGAGCCCGCCAGCCCGCAACTCCTCGATCCAAAAAAGTGGCTAAGTATGGAATAAGGGATTTGTACATGCTCTATAACATGTCATGTCCATACTTTATAAAAATACATATTAAATATGTATTGATTGTTTCTCGGAGCCCACTAGCCCTGGAGTCTGTCTTTCAATTAATATATTGTGAAACTCAATAGAAGTACAAAGTTGAGCCAGGCAGCCCGCAAGTTCGCTTGTCAATTTGTATATCGCACAACTCTGGGTGCTATTTGCAAGACACGAAACATTAGAGGTCCAATTTAGATCCTATAAGTCTACGATCCAATAGAAGTGCAATGTTGACACAACCAACCCACAAGTTCACTTGTCAATTTGTATATCGCACAACTATGGGTGCTATTTGCAGGACACAGAACATTAGAGGCCCAATTTACAGCTCGCCAACCCACAAGTCCGTGATACAAAAAAGTGGATAAGTATGGAATAAGTGATCTATACATATTTAGTATGTATTGCTCATTTATGGGAGCCCGCCAGCCCTGGAGTCTGTTTGTCAATTTTTATATTGCGAAAATCACTAGAACTACAATGTTGAGCCAACTAGCCCACAAGTTCGTGTGTAAATTTGTATATCGTGGAATTGTGGGTGCTATTTCTAAGGCACGGAACAATAGAGGCCCATTTTTTATCCCGACAGCCCAAGAACTCGCGATACAAAAAGTGTACATGTTTTATAAAATTGCAGCCACCCCGCAAGTCTGCTTGTCAATTTGTATATCGTGGAACTCTGGGTGCTATTTGTAGGACACAAAATAATAGAGGATTATTTTTTGAGCCCGAGAACCCGCGATCCATAAAGTGGCCAAGTATGGAATGTGATATCTATACATTCTCTATAAAATATCATGTCCATACTTTATAAAGGTGCATATTTAGTTTTGATTGGGTTGTACACATACTGGTCTACTCACCACAAGTTGGTGTTGCACATGAATTATGAAATATGCACTATGAGTCCGACCGAGCCCTTTCATTTCCTTAGCCAATTTTGTATCCCCTAGTTCCTCGATACGCCTTATCGAACTCTCATTCCCTGTGTTTTGAGTGTATATATTGCATCCAAAACTTGGTAATCCATGTCTATTCTCATTGGTTCCCAGATGGCGGAGTGGCTGATTTCATGTCCATCTATATCTCTACATCACGAGTCCAACCAAACGTCATTCGTTTTCATAGTTCGCGAATTTTATGGCCACGGGGTCCTTTGTAGGCGCCATCCATATCTCATGCCCCGTGTGCTCGGTATACATCTTGTGCCCGAAACTTCAGTGATCTACAATTGAACCCGGACTTGAAGCTTGTGACTCATTTGATAATTTTCTTTAACTAAATTGTACAATATCAATAAGTATTATTAATAATTTAGTGATTTAAAATAATGTTTTTAGATAATGTTATCTATATAACATATATTTTATATGTTATACATGTAGACAATGGCAATATTGAAACCGCCAGTCCTGGACTCCGTCTTTCAATTTGTATATCACGAAACTCCCAGTGTTGGGTGGAGGACATGGAACATAGAAGTGCAATGTTGAGCGAGCCAGCCTAAATTCCACCTGTCAATTTGTATATTGCGGAACTCTCGGTGATATTTGTAGGACACATAACAATAGAGACCCAATTTTCAACCTTAGAACCCGCGATCCAAAAAGTGGCTAAGTATGTAATGAGATATCCGTACATGCTCTATAAAATCTGATATCCATACTTTATAAAAGTACATATTTAGTATGGATTACTCGTTCCTCAGAAAATTTCTAGGTCTGGAACTGGCAGATACATGTGTTCAGATGTCCACTTATTTTTATATCACCAGCCTGACCATCCGCTTGCCTATTTCATACTGTACATATTACATGTAATATGTATTACATATTACATGTAATGTGTAATACATATTCAATTTTGAACCCGCCAGTCATGGAGTTCGTCTGTCAATCTGTATATCGCGGAACTCCAAGTGTTATTTGGAGGACACAAACCAATAGAAGTGTAATGTTGATCCAACCAACCCACAAATCCACTTCTCAATTTGTATGTCGCACAATTGTGGCTATTGTTTGCAACACACGGAACAATATAGGCCCAATTTTGAGTCTGTCAGCCCGAGAACCCGCGATCCAAAAAGTGGATATTTAGAGCCCACCAACCCGATAAGATGCCATACATATTACATGTAATGTGTAATACATAATCAATCTTGAGCCCGCCAGTCTTGGAGTCTGTCTGTGGATTTGTATATCGCGGAACTCTGAATGTTGTTTGGAGGACACAGGACCATAGAAGTACAATGTTGAGCCAGCTAGCCCGCAAGTCTGTGATCCAGAAAAGTGGCTAAGTATGGAATAAGGGATCTATACATTCTCTATAAAATGTCATGTCCATAGTTTATAAAAGTACAAAGTTGGTATGTATTTCTCCTTTCTCGGAGCCCGCCAACACGGGAGTCCCTCTGTCAATTTATATAACGTGGAACTCAATAGAAGTACACTGTTGAGCCAGCCAGCCCGCAATTTCGCTTGTAAATTTGTATATCATGGAATTTTGGGTGATATTTGTAACGCATGAAACAACGGAGGCCCGTTTTTTAGCCTGTTATCCTGAGATCCCGCGATCCAAAAAGTGTACATGCTGTATAAAATCTCAACCAGCCCGCAAGTCCGCCTGTCAATTTGTATATCACGGAACTCTAAGTACCATTTGTAGGACATGTAACAATAGAGGCCTATTTTTGAGACCACCAGCCCGAGAACTTGCGATCCACAAAGTGGCCAAGTATGGAATCCAATATCCGTACATTCTCTATAAAATCTCATGCCCATAATTTATAAAGGTACATATTTAGTTTTCCCTGCTTTGTACACATACTGTTCTGATCATGACACAGTTGGTGTTTCACATGAATTATGAAATATGCACCAGGAGTCTAACCAAGCACTTTCATTTCCTTAGCCAATTTTATGCCCGCGGGTTCCCTGCTACGCCTTATCGAAATCTTATTCCCCTTGTTCCGAGTGTACATATTGCATCCAAAAATTGGGTAATCCATGTCTATGCTCGTGGCTTCCCAGACGACGGAGTGTGATATTTTATGTCCATCTATATCTCTACATCACGAGTCCAACCGACCGCCATTCATTTTCATAGTTCATGAATTTTATGGTCACGGGTTCCTTTGTGGGCGTCATCCATCTCTCATGCCCCGTGTGCATGGTATACATCTTACACCCAAAACTTCGGTGATCTACAATTGGACCCAGACTCGAAGCTTATGACTCATTTGATAACTTTGTTTAATTAAATTGTAGAATATCAATATTTAATATTAATAATTTAGTACTTGAAAATAAATTTTTTAGATAATGTTAGCTATATATCATAGATCTTGTATGTTATACATGTAGACAATCGTAATATTAAACCTACCAGTCCTGGAGTTTGTCTGTCAATTTGTATATCGCAGAACTCTTGGTGTTATTTGTAGAACAGGGAACAATAGAGGTCCAATTTTGAGCCTGCTAGCTCGAGAACCCGCGATCGAAAAAGTGGCGATCCATACATACTTTATAAAGGTGCATATTTAGTTTTCCATGATTTGTACACATAGTGTTCTGGTCACCACACATTTGGTGTTGCACATGAATTATGAAATATACACCACGAGTCTGACTGAGCGTTTTCGTTTCCTTAGCCAATTTTATGGCCACGGGTTGCTGGCTATGCCTTAACGAACTCTCATTCCCCGTGTTCCGAGTGTACATCTTGCATCCAAAACTTGGGTAATCCATGTCTATGGTCGAGGGTTCCTATACGACGGAGTGGAAAATTTCATGTCCATCTATATCTCCACATCATGAGTCCAATCGACCGCCATTCATTTTCATAGTTCACGAATTTTATAGCCGTGGGTTTTTTTGTCGGTGCCATCTAGTGCTCATGCCCCGTGTGTGTCGTATACATCCTGTGCCTAAAACTATGGTGATCTAAAATTTGACCCAGACTCGAAGCTTGCAACTCATTTGATAATTTTGTTTAATTAAATTGTACAATATCAATATTTAATATTCATATTTTAGTACTTGAAAATAATGTTTTTAGATAATGTTAGATATATAACATATACTTTATATGTTATACATGTAGACAATCGCAATGTTGAGCCCGCCAGTCCTGGAGTCCATCTGTCAATTTGTATATCGCAGAACTCTGTTTGTTATTTCTAGGACATGGAACAATAGAGGCCCAATTTTGAGCACGCTAGCACAAGAACCCGCGATCCAAAAAGAAGTCTTCCTGTCAATATGTATATCGCGAAACTTCGAGTGTTGTTTGGAGGACAGGGACCAATACAAGTGCAATGTCCAGCCAGCCAATTAAATTGTACAATATGAAAATTTGTATATCGTGAAACTCCGATCCGTGAACAATCTCAATCCTGGGCCCGTCAGCCTTGCATTCTGTCTATGAATTTGTGTATCACGGAACTCCGAGTGTTGTTTGGAGGACATGAAGTAGTAGAAGTGTAATGTTGAGATCGCAAGTTCGCTTCTCAATTTGTATATCGCGGAAGTCTCGGTACTATTTGTAAGGAACAGAGAAATAGAGGCCCAATTTTGAGCCCGCCAGCCAGAGAACCCGCTATCCAAAAATTGTACATGCTTCCCTTCGCTATGCTCCCAGAAATCCTACACAAAATCACACTTCTCTGTAGGCTACTAAGAATTGGAATGTCATTCGTGGAACCTCAGGTTGGCCCGTTCACGAAATCTTCAAACCCTAGTTTCGAAAATGAGCCCGACCGACATTTCCCTATTCCATACTTAGCCACTTTCCCACAATTCCACAAATATACAAATCATCCATTGAACTGCACCATCATGCCCTCTTACGTTTTATGCATTTTGTACTCAAAAATTATGACTCATGCAGTTTCACCGTTGGACACTTACTTGTCCTCACTATCTCCTGTAAACTTATTTTGAAGCCCGTTCGACTACTTTTCAGACTTGGCCATTCCTTCCTTGCTTGCTCTTCCCTGTCTCCATCACCTTTGCACCTATCTATAATAAAATTTATATATATATATATATATTGATTAATGAGCAAAGAGCTCGAGAATATTTTCCATTCTCACACATTGAACCAACATCTCTAGGGGGTTATATTATCCCGTCCATTTGTTCATTTCAACTCGCATCTCGAGCAAACCGACGTTTTCATAAACTACTGGAAGCATCTCCATAATAGTTTTATAGAGATACAGTGAACATCTTTGGGCCTGAGGACCAGAACCACCAAAGTAACAAAACATCACTCCAATGGCCTACCACAGTAACAAAGCAACCCAAGTTTCTTCAAACAGATGAGGTTCATCCTAAAATTGATAGTTCTCACAAGCTTCTCATGTAGAAGAATGGAAAAACAATTGTAGGGGAGGAGGAGGAGCCCGAAATTGAGAGTGAAAACATGGATCTCGACGTTGATCTGGATAGTATATTCTGCAACCATGATCATCTATGAGATGTGATTCACCATAGCTACCCAATGGACATAGTTGATACCGAAATTTTTTATGAAGAAGAATCCTTCGTATACTAGACTGTTGTTTTTTAAAGTGAATCTAAAAAGTTAATTATTGAAAAAAGAGATGTAAAAAAAAAAAACATCGTTCAGAACTTGACCTTTCCAACATGCAGGTGTCCAAAATCTCTGGAGTTCACATGGAAATCGGAGAAGCTTTTCATGATTCCATTGGAGTCATTGAGGCTGAGAATGCCAGACTAAAGGACTGGATCAAGGAATTAGAGGAAGATTTTTTTCCTATGCCATTGCTTGGCAGTCCTTTGGCAATAGTCATGTCTGCGACTCCCTGCACCCCTGTAGCAAATCTAAAAGGATCCTCCATATTACTCTCATAGTGTAGAGGATATGTGGAGAAAAATATCAACAAAAGAATGGAACTGATTACTAAGGCCTAGGAAACATCACAAAATATGGATTCCCTGGGAAGTAGGGCACATAACTTTCTCAAACTTCTGCATACAGATTTAAAAAATGAAGAAACTTTCTATTTTCACACATTCGTCCCTTTTTCCTTTTATGTCAACAACATGGAAGACATAACAAGAAGACAACATGATCTCCCCTCCAAAAAATGACTCACTCAATTAGAAGAATGCTAGAAAGGGAAGGTGAATAACATGTATCTCATCGTCCAATCATGTGAGCAAGTAATATCAAAGAAAGAAACATTATTCACAAAGCTCACAAAAATAGACTTAGCCGGAAGGACCAACGACTTCCAGGACCCCAACTTAATCGTCAACTCATTGGCGTTAACCAAGCAAGATTTCGATACACAAGTTGATAGTTTTAAGGTGTTGTCTTTAGAAAATTTTTACAGGATTATTGAATATCATGAAGAACACATGGACAACTGGCTAGTCCTCTATTCAGTACAGAATGAAGACATTCATCATGCTCTGTGTAATCTTTCTATTGATCTAAGTGAATTAGAAAATAAACTTTTCATCATTAAAATCCAGAGTGACATCAACGTCACCCCCTTGAAAAGCTACATTGAAAAATTCATCGAAATGAACTTAAAGTGTGTCACCGACGAAATCCAACAGGAAAAGACATTAGCAAGCAAATAGAAAAAATACTTATATGGAACATCACTATAAATCCTTTGTTTGTCAATCCAGGTATTCAAGCAGGTTAGCGATGAAAACCAACAAGAAAAGGCATCAATAAGAAAATACCAAAAATACTTATATGTACCATCGTTGTAAGTCTATATTGATAGTCCTTTGTTTATCAATCCAATTATTCCACCTTTTCTGAATAGAAATCTATAGCCAAAGACTGATATCTTCCCATTTCTACTTTTTAGGTATTACACTCTACCGTCTCCCACTTCTTCTTTCCATAGTCCTATTTCTTGTACATATTTCTCTTATGGTCCACGGGAGCCCTAATCCCAGTCTATATGACAAATGCATTTAAATTTCTAGGAATATGTAACAAACTATTTTTTTTTCATACATTCCAAATAAAACTATTTTTTTGTCTCCTTATATATTTATGTGCTCCTAGATTTTTATCATCATCTATGCTTAATGTTAAGACATTCTGTTTATTTTATTTCAATTCTATTTTTTTTCTGACGCATATCCTTTTCTGCTTCGTCATTTTCAAAATTAAATTTGAGATAAATCACTCATTCAAATTTGAGATATCATATTTGATATATATATTTAAATTTCGAGGAATATGTAACACATTATATATATATATATATATATATATATATATATATATATATATATATATATATATATATATATATATATATATATATATATATATATATATATATATATGTCATAAAATTGTGTTCAATACTTTTTATTTGCTCACACATATAGAGAGTATGTCATTTCTTGCAATCTTACCACCTGTCCTTCATACTTCTTGTCACATTCACGCTACAATTTCAAGGGCCAAGCCCAATTCTGCTACTACATCAACACGAGGCCCTTAAAATTCAAATAGTCTACAAGTCCTCTTGTCAATTTGTATATCGTGGAACTCTGGTTGCTATTTGTAGGGAACTAAACAAAAGAGACCCAATTTTGAGCCCGCCAGCCCGAGAACCCGCGATCAAAAAAGTGGCTAAGTATGGAATGAGGGCTCCATGCATGTTGTATAAAATCGCATGCCCATACTTTATATAAGTACATATTTGGTATGTATAAAAGTAAATATGTACTTTATAAAAGTACATATTTGGTATGTATAATTTATGGTGTCGAGGAACCTATAATTTAATAAATTTCAATTTATTTTGTGTCCAGGAAACCTTGGTTTAAAGAAAACTAATTCAGGAATGCTAATTGTTTTGTGTTTTTGTCCATGAACCTATGTAACAAACGTTACTACTATTCTATTCTATGCTAAATTTTTTGTGTCCAAGAACCTTTTAAATGTATTACTATTGTACACTAATTATTTTTGTCGAGGCTCCTTTTAAGTCTTTCCTATACTATCAAACTTAGATACTAGGAACCTTTGTTGATGTACCAGAGATTAATAATTTTTTATAAATTTCAAATAAAAGTAATTTGGGAATACTAAATTCTCCACGGATACCACATGTACTTCAACTTGCTACCCATGTGTCTATACTCGGTCGCATTTATTCCCATTCCAACCTGGCAAGGACTACGCTACCATGCAACACTTGTTAACCATTGTTTCAAACATCAACATAATTTTTATTTTGCAAATCATATATAACTAATTTTAAAATAATTCCAAAAGTCAATAATATATATAGAGAGGGTTAATAAAGATAGGTCATCACATACTTAATAAAATAAGGATGCCGGTGTAATTTGATTGTAATAGTAAATAAGAAAAACACAATAATAGAAAAGAAACATGTCACTGGATGAAACTCGTCTAGATTATATATACTTATATGAACAAAGTTATTATGCAAAAAATGTTTTACATCAGTAAATTCCTAAATAAATTTTGTAAATAGAGAATTTAAAAATTGAAACCATATGAATAATATTTCAACGATACTAGATATTTCACACACTCGGATACTGCAGATATGGGGAAAGCAGTGGCATTTAACCATTACAAATGATACCTAGTTGCAACAGTCACACTTCTAATCTTAGGATAGATTCATTGTTGATTTTGGCATTGATCTTGCAATGTCCATCCTTCCATTCACGTACCTATGTCAATCTTTCAATGTCCATCTTTCCATTCATTATTGATTTTGGCATTGATCTTGCAATGTCCATCCTTCCATTCAATAGGTGAGTTATTTTTTGTGGACTAGTATGGAACATGCAATCGTGACTGTGACAATTCCATGGATTCGATTGTAGTCCTCAATTGTTGGTTTTTGTGTCATCATTTCCTTGACTGGATCACCCAACTCGAGTAAAGAACCATCTATGGCTATAGAAAGAGTTGTAGAGAAGTTGGGATATACCTTAATAGAAGCCACATAATCATGCATGATTGAATAACAATTACCCAATTCATTATGATCCAATACCTATCCCATATCGCTAGGCAATGGAGTCAAGCGTTGGAAGATACATGTTGCTAAATATGGAGGCTACAACTGTAATCCTAGTCCACTGGGCTCATTGTCTGTGAGATCAAGAGTAATTGTGGAAAATGTGCACTTGGTTGATACTCTAGCACTAGGTCGATACTCTAAAAATGCAAGGAATAAATTTGTTGTATTGAAGTTGGGATCTACCATAATAGAATCCACATAATCATGCATGATTGAAGAACAATTACCCAATTCATTATGATCCAATCCCTATCCTATATCACTAGACAATGGAGTTGAGTGTTGGAAGATACATGTTGCTAAATATGGAGGCTACAACTATAAACCTAGTGCACTTGGCTCATTGTCTGTGAGATCGAGAGTAATTGTGGAAAATGTGCATTAGGTCGATACTCTAGCACTAGGTTGATACTCTAGCAATGCAGGGGATAAATTGGTTGTAGTGAAGTTGGGATCTACTTTTATAGAATCCACATAATCATGCATGATTTAAGAACAATTACCCAATTCATTATGATCCAATACCTATCATGTATCGCTAGACAATGGAGTCGAGCATTGGAAGATACCTGCTGCTAAATATGGAGGCTATAACTGTAATCCTAGTCCACTGGGCTCATTGTTTGTGAGATCGAGAGTAATTGTGGAAAATGTGCACTAGGTCGATACTCTAGCAATGCAGGGGATAAATTGGTTGAGCTTGTTGGATGAGCTAGGGTGCATAACTTCCATAACCATAAGAATCACAAAATGAGTTTGTTTGGTTTCTTATATTGTTATTTCAATCGTCGAATATTATTTGATATTTATACATATATATGTGTTAAGGATGTGTTAAGGGTGCTTGTAATTGAGTCTATGATAACCCAAGGAACTGTAGGTGCATGAAAGTCATATTTGTTTGGTGCTATTAAAAATTATCTTGAAATTGCATTACTTTGTGTAGCTCCTACAAGGGTTGCAACTTTCAACATATCTACAAGAACAATTCATTATGCGCTTCAAATACCAATAAAAAAATAACACATGCATGGGGATCACATTTAATTGCCCTAAAGGAAGAGATGAAGCATGTGAAATACATCCTAATAGATGAAATGAATTTCATGTTGATATTATGGTAGCTTGTAGAAGGTATTAACCTCCACTTGTGACCTTTGATGAGATTAGAATATTCTATGAAGCAAGAAGAACCCTAAAATACTTGGACATAACCCTAGAAGTAAAGTCTCTGAAAGATAATATTTTATATTGAGTCTTTAGCCTCCAAAAAGAGTAGTCGGCCCAGAAAGTCAGTATAAATATAAGGCGTCAGAGATCATTTGATACACACAAGTCACAACTGCATAAATCCAGTAGTGCGCAAGTCTCGCAAGTTTGGGTTGGACTTTCTGATCAGTCTTGGTTATCTTTGCTTGGTGCATTAGCCTTGGTTGGCTATTGAATTGCTACCAGAATTATTATCTCTATCAAGGTCAAGGTGCTCGGGGGTGGCATTCGTGCCTATGGTTGGGTGACAATATTTCTATATTGTCTATGGTTAAACAAACACACCCAAACCTCCTTCATTCAGTATAACCACTGGAAGGAAGCTAAGCCATAAGGTTATCAATCTAGTTGAAGAATTGTCTCTAAGGAACCCTAAAACTCTTGCCCAACACCTTATAATGGAACACCTTACTCAAGGAGAAGATATTTTAGTGCGCCTTAGTTGAGCACACCTCTTGACACTCTCAGAAAGAAAAAATGTCAAGTAGAACTTGGAGATAAGAACACCTATCCAGTGGAAGGAATTGGTCAAGCCTCCATCAAATTGAAAACATGTAACAATGTTCATTTGAGCAATGTCTTATATGTACATGGTTTAGAAAATAATCTTGTATCCATATATTTCCTAGAAGACAAAGGAAACATAATAGCCTTTGTAAATGGAAAAGTATTATCCTGGTCTAGAGACTCGAGCATAGAGAACTCTAGAGTTATTGGAACCCATGAAGGAAGATTATACACACTACTAGAATGAAATGATGAAGCTATTGTACATGATGAAGTAAATCCCAATGAACTTTGGCATAGAAGGTATGCTCATATCAACTATCAAGGATTATCTTTCCTCGAAAATATCGTTGAAGGAATACTAGAACTACAATCTACACATGAAGGAATTTGCAAAGGATGAACTCTTGGTAAGAATGTTAAGAAACCATTCTCAAGCAACAATAATAGATCTCAGGAAATCCTAGATATAATACATTCAAATGTTTTTGGTCTGATTCCAGTCAAACCTCTAGAAGGTTCTCTTTACTATGTAATATTCATAGATGATTACTCAAGAAAGACTTGGTTATTTCTCTTG
>JASDQU010012201.1:43716-55691 GCA_032191745.1 Picea mariana
TTCTTTGACCTTATAGGGGCTTTTAGATAACTCATGAGGGTTCTCCAACTTCACAAAGACATAGCTCCCTAACCGTGAGGAGAGGGGTTGTGTGATGTACCACATATCAATGGAAAAGGAACATCATGTACTATCCATCTAAAATAGTCTTACTTGTATATTAATTGATATTCATGCCTTTATACCTCTTAGACTTGGGTCCCTTAACCATATTGCCAAGGCTACCAAAATTTTCAATTAAATATTACTGTAGATATATGTAAACATTGGCTACCAAAAAAAGATAGGTAAAGAACATATCTTATTCAAGAATAAATATTGGGGACTATGCAGTATCGTTTGAACTATGGTTAAGGGACCCAAGTTGAGGTATAAATGCATGAATAAATATTGGGGACTATGCAATATCGATTGAACTAGAGGCAAACCCTACAGTTGAAGAGAGAGGAGCTAAGTTTCAAAACCGTACCTCTTAGAATGAACTCAATGAGGGAAAGCATAAGGGAATGCACATCATCCCAACTTCCAAGTAGAAATTAAAAGCTAGTACAGTACTGAAATCCTTGTAGGTGAACTTTAAGGTATCAAGTCTTATTGTAATTAAAAACTGCAGTCAACACCAGTCGTGGTGTTAATTAGTTCTCTGGGGTTGATGACATATGGCATTTTCGTCTATTGCAAACAAGGAGTGGATGAGTTGTATCCATAAATGGTGTTGACTTGGCATGATAACGATCAACCAAGGATGAGTCGTATATTAGAAATTAACCGATGAAATGAGGGAATTTTTACAAGCAAATATTTATAATTGATCCACATAAGTATCCTCTACATGCTTTTAATACTATGTAGTGGGAGCACGTGAAGTATGGGTCGAATCATGGAAGTGTAGGGGATCAAATGTGTTAGAATATTATGGAAATCTTATTCACAATATTTATAAGAATAGTATATGCCTATCACAGTCAAGGTATAATGATTTTAAAATTAAAGTTTAGACTAATGTTATGAAGGAGATCTCTAAGAATACTAGAAGCTACATAAATATTATCAAGAAAGAACATGATGAATTATGAAAGTAAGGAGGACTGTAAAAAAAATATTTTGGTTTTGCAAGGTTGTGGAACAATAAATATAACACATATAGTTGTGTATGTATCAGAAGTATTCAACAGGCATATACATATAGTTGCGTATGTACTAGAAGTATTCAACAATCATATGTTGTTAGGCAAATAACTATTGAGAACCTTCAATCTGTGATGAAAAACATATAACATAATTAATGTATAAGAACCTCCGACTTGTCATGAGAAACATATAACATAATTAATAAAAAATATAAGTTCTTTTACTACTACTGGCACTAAAATATTTAATAATTAAAAAAATAAATTATGGTTTTAGGTGACATTAAAATGGATATTCTCTAGAGGTTAGTGCGCTGAAACATTAAGTTATGTCACTTTTCCCTTGAGTATACGCCATCCTTTTTCTTGGTCACGAGCTATCATTTTATAGATCATGACCCAAATTGATGGTCGCGCCTTGCTCTCTTGCAAATCACAACCAGTAGCATCCTTTAGGAATGCATGGCACGCTCGGGTTTGTTACTCTCAAATTAGGAATGGTTACAATGAGATGGGATCAAGCTCGGATTTATCATAATTTGACATAGAGAATTTTTTATTTTGAGTGTCTAATATTTATCCACCATCTTATCTCTTTGATCCTATATATCGAGGGTCTCTCATGGGAAAACCGGAGGAAAAGAAAGAGTAAAATTATAATGTCATATTGATTACTAAGCTTGGTGTAAAAATTGGAAGAATCTTCATAAAGCTATTTGTTTGTAAGTTGTAAGTTTTTTTCTTTATTAATAGAAGATGCACATGATTTTTCTCTCCAATTGATGGTATAAGGTGATTATCATATTTATAGAGACTTAATATTTTCATCTCTTTATGTCATATTATTAGATCTATCAGTGATTTATACATGTTACATTTAATCTTGTGAGAGGTGTTTGTTGGTGTTCTTATGTGTGCAGATCTATGTTCATGAAAGTGAAGGACATCTTAAAAGGACTAAAAAACTAGAGCGTGCAACGACAAGCATCAAACTATCGATGAAGTCCTCTACTATTTCATCTCAGAGATTACTCCATGTATGATTTAGATCTAGGAAAGTATTTATCTTGCATCTCCATTATGGTTTATGTCTGGGAAGAGCCTAATGAAGGTAACTCCTGCAGGCTACATTTATCCTACAACAAATTCTAGCTTTGAAGGTGGAAACTATGGCATTCATGTGTGTTGTGGGAAGAAATCTTGTCCATATCTAATTCGGTTAATATTTGTCTTTGGGAGAGAATTTTGGGTTTGATGGCACCACCATGGGGATACTGACATGAATACAAGAGAGTGGGATGCACAAATGGCGACACACACCAAAAATATAGGAGAGGGGACCTCCAATACCTATGTGCAACGTGAATCCCACGTTGTGGCAATGACATTCCATGTGGCAACCCCACCACTTATTCAACTTAGAGGAAATGGAAGAATAAATACACATGGAACAAATATGAACTTCAAACTAGGAGGTGGATGAGGAAATTATCAATTGGGTTCCATCAATAGATGGAGAGGTCATGAAAAAAAATACTAGAAAATGATATAACTGTACTGGAAACTCAAGATATTGCTTGACCAAATATTGCAAATGAGAGAGGATTCTTAGAACACAGTGCAAATGCAATTGGATGAATTCCACATGTTGCTTTGAGAAGTCTTGGCTCAACTCCCACCTTCAATATTTGTGATGATAGAAATGGTTCCAACGAGTGTCATTCCAATGGCTCATAAGCCATTTGAGGATCCCAAGGAAACTTCACTAGATTAATAAATAGTATGTACTTCTTTTTTGTTTTCTTCATAGTGATAGACAACAATAAATATGCCATAGCCTCTAGTAGAATTTAGATTTGTCTTTATGATGTTTATATAGCTAAACGGGGTATAAGAAGGAACTTGGTTTAGAGTCAATGGAATGAAGACTTATTATTTTGTTGTTAGTTGGTTTCCAGAGTGATAGGCCGGTAGCAAAGAATTGTTTTATGAATTTTCTACAGTTAGATTAATATAAGTTATTTTGTGGTCTTACAAAAAAAATTGTGTCGAAATTAATGCATATACTTCAACCTATATTACAAATAAAAAATGTTAAAAAAATGTTTTACATTAGTGGATGCCTAAATATGGAGAATAAATAGACAATTTGAAATTTGAAACCATATCAACAATATTTCAATGATATTGAACATGTGTTAGACATAGGGCTACCATAGAACTGGGAAAAGCAGTGTGAATTAACCATTATGGACGATATCTGATTGCAACAATTGGATTTCCAATTACAAGAGATTCATTATTGATTTTGGCATTGATCCTTGAAATAAATTCATTTGTAACTTCAGGAAAAAAATCACCTTATTAGTCCCTACCATAGGCATAGAGGGACTATAGTGATCGACAATTCGTTGACCTCGTATTAGATTGTCCATTGACCACAAATATTTCCATATTATCTATTGTTGAAACCATAGAATTGAAAGCATTGATTTTTATATAATTAAAAGTACCATATTTGTCATGATCTGATTGGACAATGGATTGGAGGTCTTATTGTCGGCTTCGCTATTCCCAATGTTATATATGTTGGCATATCCAAAGTATTTGATCGTATATGGTATTTTAGAATCATATATTTTTTTATGTATTGGTCGAAGGTGGATCAATGCTAGCATTAGTTCAAATGTTTTCTTTAGCATTTTCTGCTAGTTAGAATACATTCTCTAGCATATTACTATGTGTGATTTTTTCTTTATTCTTGTGTGCTTCAAGAGAACAGGCCTGCCACACATCATTTTTTCTTAAATTTTTGCAGAGGGCTATGCCCTTCGACGGTTGTGACAGTCTTAATTGTTTACCTAAGAGGTATAGGAGTCTTAAATGTTTATTGTACAAATGTGTTGCAATACAATTTTGTTCCATTTCTTTTATGGTGTTGTTTGGAGTGAAATTGTGTTGAATTGTTCTCCACTGACATCACTAGTTCAATGGTCGATGCTTGTTCATTGGTTCTTTCCATGATTATTGTTCTTGTTTGATTCAACTTTGCAAAGTTGAGATCCTACAGTTGCAGTTGGACCTCTTCGCGGTTGTTCACTGGTTTTTTTTCTTCAACTTTGCAAGTTGTTGGACCTGTTGTTACGGTTTGAAGTTTTTGGGGCTGAGCTCTTATCATCCCTCATTGATGGGTAAGTTTTTGTTCTAGCGTTTTGTTGCTATTTTTCAATGGTGGGAGTCCCTCCCTCGAAATTATATTGCAGAACATATTTCTCTATGCTCTTAATTTATGTGCCTAAAAACCATGCATATTCATATGCCGAAGCTTACGTCAATAGCTATTTTGAAAATTGCAATGCAGAGGGGTTTTCAAAAAGTAGTTCGGAGCTATCACAAGAGTGAAACATCTGGCATGGTGTAGATGCAGGGAATGATTCTATTCCGTGGGTCCAAAAACAACATCCAGTTGTTGTGTTTGTCGAGTCCTTTCTATTTTCCAGGACTTTTTCTGTCTCTGAGAAGCTTGTAGGATGCACACCATGAATAGGTTCAAATCGATCTTTTTGCTGAGTAAATTTATGGTGTTATTTATTTGCGTTGTTTCTTCTGTTTGGTTCACTTTCCAGTGTGGGTTTGTTTTCTTGTCATCTACTATGGGTACTAGCGGGGACTAAAGTTGACAAGAAGAAAGTTGAAATATACATACGGGGATTGGTACCCAGTTCAATGCTTGTAGTTTTCCTATTTTKCTTTCCTTTTTTTTCCTACTTTTATTCTTTTTTTCCCCTTTTCTTTGTTTTCATGCAAACTGAAAGTATCTAACAAACAACTTCAAAATCATAGGTCAAAAGATGAAAGAAGTAATAGATGTTGAGTCATATGAAATAGATACACACTCCATTATACATGACAACATTGAAGAGGCTTTGCATAGCAATGGCCTTTTTAGATTGAATGCATTCTCGTATACAGTAGGGGATTGCCTTTTCGATGCATTTCAGGTTCTAATACATTTTCGTTATTCCTCGACCGACCTGGGCAATGGATTGTTAGATTATTTCTTGGGTTGTTTGAAAAATGGCGACGCTGAGGCATTGGAGTCGTATGAATATGGACTGGAATCTGATTTTCTTCGGCAATTGCATGGACTACATGATGTCACTACATATTTTTCAAATATGAAGTTGTTTGCATCTCCAATTCTGCCTGCAGATGAGAGGGGACTTTGTGGAGATACATTTTGTATACGGTGGTTGTCTAACTAGCTCAATATATCAATTGGAATATGGTCATTGATAAGAAAAACAATATATATACTATTCAACATAACTACATCTGACAATCCATATTGCATCTTGTTCCATGATGCCAATGTTGTGAGTGGTCATTATGAACCATTACTGTAAAGAAAAATGTTCATATGCAATGTTGAAGGAGCTTATATTTAATTGTCCCTAATTTGCAAAGACCTTGAATCGCAGTGGAAACATATTATGCATCACATAGACTACCATGGTTTACAGCTAGTAACAACTATTGCTTCTAGCTGTGGATATAGTCTTTCTAATGTAATTTGTTGTTTGGTGGTAGCATAGTTCGATGTCCAGTCAATATGGATTTACAATGTACAGTCCTTTTGCAATGCAATTATAGGCAGCAGCCAACAGGATTTTAGGTGCTTGCATGAGCACCTTTCACCATATCTCCTAAAAAATATGTCGGCAATTGGAAGTTGGAAAGAATACCTTGTAAACATGCCACTACCATATGAAAAAGGGAATGTGGAGGGTTGCAGATTCTATTTGCAATGGTTGTCTATCATATTTAGAGTAAATATCCATGTCTGGTTGGCCTTTCCAGACAGCACTGTCCATTCCTTGTCTATTGATTCAAATTACGATCGAACAATTTACATCATCTCGTTGAAAATAGATACAACACATATCCATTATCAACCTTTCCTTGGACATATCAATGGTTCAGGTTTCAATGTCCATGCCACCCAAACTGTATCGAGTCTTCATACGCATGGCATGATTTTTAGTGAGAATGAAACTCCTCCCAGTTGCAATATGGCCATACAGGGCTTGAACAAAAAATCCATGTGTGAAATTCATCATAGTTGTGATGAGGCCGTACAGGTCTTAAAAATAAAACGTAGAGTAAGTTATCACAACTTGAAAAATGTTATGCATAAAATCCGTCCCAGTTGTGATGAGGCCATACAAGCCTTAAACAAAAAATGTAGACTAAGTTATCACAACCTGAATCATATTGAAATTCATCCTAGTTTCTATTAGGTCATCATGCCCTTGGACAGGAAACATAGTGTAAGTTACCACAACTTAAAAAAGGTCATGCACGAGAGAAAAAAATACATTGCTAAGATTCCTTTTAGAGAGAAATCCACATATCACAATCTAAAGAAATGTGTTTTTGCACAACACAAAAGAATCAGGTACAGTATCATATCCCAGAATGGTCATGCATCTGTCACATTTTGTGGGCTAAAAGAAACACCATGCACTACTACAAATGAAAACCACCAAATAGTTTCTACTCATAGTTCCATGTGAAAGAAAAATGCAAGACAGACTTACATGAAACAAATTAAAGACACTCCTTCCGTTGCATGTGCAATTTGTGAACAATTGAATTTCTCAAAAAACAGTAAGTCTTTCACGCCTGATTTATAAGAAAATTACCTCTGCTTGAGAGTGCATGATAAACCATTTTCTAGTGGAAAAATGTGTCTTCCATATAAACGGTCACTTGAAAATGGAAAACTGCCACAATTTGCAATCCCTCAACAAATAAGATGTAATAAACCACTACCAGATGTAAGTTCACTTGCAGAACTTGAGGAGAGACTTGTGTCTTTGTGAATTGAATTTGCACAAATAAGGCCTTGGGTCTATAAATGACCCCAGATGGGCTTAACAGGATCAATTATAAATGTGTTTGTTCAGCTAGATGTTGTGAAAAAATCCTTTCCGCAATTCATTAGTGATACAATGACAATTGATGTGGCTCTGAAAAGACACTTGCAATACAAAAATGCCTATCAAACACAAAAAGTGTGTGTGCATGTTGTCATTAAAGAATTAAAGGAATTATGTTCCAGGGCCATGTACAAAGCACAAAACATTTGTATAAATGACAACTGGAACAATGTTCTTGCAGAGGAGGATGCCAACTTGGCAGACACTCTTGAAAATGCTATTGAATTTGATACAAGTGATGAATCAGAGAAAAAAACACCTGCTGAGACATTGGTGCATGGATTCACTGAGTCACAGTGCATTCATGACTTGCAAGACAAGATTGTCAAAATTGCACCTGCTGAGGGGCAGCGTCCACTTGGAATATTCAAGGACAAATTCATTAAGGAAATAAACTTTCCAACACTCTTCTATGGAGATCCACGTGCCACTAATATTACAGAAAGATTCAATTATCATAAAATAGTCTGATGGGAGATACTACATTCAAGCAGTGACTTCTCCTGTCACATAGCAAATTTGTTTTTCAAAACAATGTGCATAATAATAGAGCAAGTTCTCTCCTACATGTGGGTCTGAATAAGAAAAGTCCAGTTACAAGGAAGAAATTTGTTGGCCAAGGATGTCAATTACAACGTAAACCTAGAAAAAATTCTGAAATCTGATATTGGATACATAGATTTCAAAAACATTCGCACCGCTTCTGACTATTTTCAACAAAACAAAAAAACCATTTTTGCAATGATCCAACAATTAGGACCGCCAACATTTTTCATCACATTTACAAGTGTAGAGCATTGTTGGGATCCATTGGTAGTTGTTTTATCTAAGCTGCATAGGAACAAGAAACGTAAAAGACAAACTGATACACTGGAAAATCATTACATTGACTACCTCATAACAAAAGACCCAGTGACATGTACTCGCTACTATAGACATAGAATAAATGCTTTGAGACAATTGATATGCCATGATGAAACATTTTTTAGAAAAATATCAGACTACTTTTTTGTGACTGAATTCCAGAATAGGGGAAATAAACATGACCACGCACAGTTGTGGATAGAGGGTGCACCAGTCTATGGAGATGACAATAATTCAAAGATCGAACAATTTGTGGAGAAATAAATAGCATGCAACACAGATCATTTGGATCCAGAACTTGGCAAATTTCATAGACATTACCATACAAGAAGTTGTAGAAAACAAAAAAACTTGCATTACAGATACAAATTTTTCGTGCTGCCAATGAGAGATACAATAATCATAGAGGCACTTAGTTTAGAGGACAATGTTGTGGTTGAGAAATCTAAATCCTTGTTCATATTTGTAAAAAAAGGAGAAATTGACGAGATGATGAGCTTCGATGCCATCTTGACAGAGCTAAATCTATCAGAAGATGAGTACATCCAAGCCATACAATGTACACTTAAACAACCAACAATTTACCTTAAGCGAAAAGTTTCCCATATTTCAAACAACATTTTCTCCAAGGACATGCCAGTTATGTGGAAAGAAAATACAGATGCACAGTACATGCTCAATGCATATGCTGCAGCGTCGTACTGTACCTCGTATATGAAAAAGGTTGACAAATCTATGACAAGTGCATTGAGAAGAATACACAAAGAACATGAAAGAACTCATATTGATGTCATACAAATGATACACACACTTGGCAATTCATTTCTTAATCTTCAACAAATGTTTTCTTAGCAAGCAGTTCACATTGCACTTTCCCTGCCCCTCACTTGTAGTTCAAGAAAATGTGTCTTCATAAACACATCTCCACTTGAGAAATGCACATTTGTGCTTAAAACACCGGTTTTGCTAGAACAAGAGCCTGGCAATTTAGAAGATGTGTTATGTCGCTCTATTGTTGATTATTACCTCCAATGTCCATCTCCTATTAGGCATATCTCCTTAGAATAATTTGTATCGCATTGCAAAAAAATGGTGCATGCATATCAAAAATAAAAAAACCCTCGGTGATATGGTTTGTCAAATACAATAAACATTCTGACTATGAAAACTATTGTAGAGAAAAACTTTTTTTGTATGTTTCGTTCGATGAAAATGAAGAGACATTAAAACATAATGACTCTACATGGGAAGCTGCGTATGTTCCCTTTGAGACTATAGTGCACATCAATGAAGCTAGATTTAACTACAATGTTAATCCAACATGGGGTGATCTAGAAATTGTAGGTAATGAGCTAGAAAACCCTAAAAATCCTAATGAGACATTCGCAAATCAAAAAACAACCAGAACTCCTTGTGAATCCTATGACTTAGAAGCGAATTTGCCTCGTCCTCCAACAGGTGGAAGTGAAAAATGGATCAATCTTGGTTTTCAAGTTAAAAAACATCCTTTCCTAATTGAAAATAATGAATACCACATAATAAGACATCTATTGAATCGAGAACAACATACAATTCTAAAGGACATTGCTCTTAAAAAACGCTTGAACATGGACACTCCTCTGCACTTGTTCCTTACAGGAGGAGCAGGAAAATGCAAGACATTCACAGCAAAAGCACTATTCCAAATGCTTATACAAATCTATGATTCAAACAATTCCTGTGATCCTGTGAAACCAAAGGGCCTAATAGTTTCATACACAGGAAAAGTTTCATATAATGTAGGTGGAACAATAGTCCACTCTACATTTTTAATGCCATTTAACAAGTCACAATTTCTTCCACTTAGCAAGGAAATGTTGGATACATTGTCTAAGATTTATGAGGAACTCCAACTTGTCTTTATAGATGAAGTATCTTTGATTGGACGTCAGTTCTTGTATTCCATTGACAACCAACTAAGAATCATAAAACATGTGCACATGATATACTTTGGAAACAATGACATGATATTTTGTGGGGATCTTTATCAGGCACAGCCCATCCAAGATTCTTTGATATTCGAATAACCTACCGTTAACATGTAAACAATGACAGATGACTTTTGTAGAAACAATATTAAATTCTTTGAATTGCATACTACAATGTGCCAGACAAATGAAACATTCATTGCAATTCTGAATAGAATGCGAACAAACAACCAAACATATGATGACTTAACATATATCAATTTGAGGTGCTTGAGACTTGCACCAATAGACCCAATGTTTCCTTACCTGTTCTACACAAATAAGTATGTTGCAATTCATAACAGCCACATGATATCACTCTTGCCTGGCGATGATATCATCATCAATTCAATTGACCTGGAAGAAGACAACCATGGAAATGTGCCACGTCATGAACATACCGCCACTTTACCTTTGCAACTTGTCCTCAAATTAGAAATGTTGGTTGAAATATATTCCTGTAACTATGATTCACATGATTGCTTGGTCAATGGTGCAGATGGAATACTCAAAGGCTATACGAAAACAATAAAAACTTGATGTCGTTTGGATTAAGTTCCATGAACCACATATAGGCAAGCGACAAGAAAGCAAGTTGGCTTATCTATATAATTCAAATATTGGAAGTGATTGGACACCTATTTTGTGAATATCAAAGCCAGTATCAAAATCAGAAAAGACATGTCGATTGAAGATTCGAAAACAATTTTTGATTAAACTTGCATGTGCACGTACAATCCACAGATCACAAGGACTAACACTTGATAATGTTGCATTTCAGCATGTTGGAATTCAGATACATGGACTTGTATAAATAGTAGTATCTCATGTCAGAAGAATAGAGTCCTTGTATTTACTAAGTCCTCTTACAAAAGATAACTTCAAAGTCAAACAGAAATTTGATATTGAAATGGAACGACTCAGGACCACCGCAAAATGGTAAATGCACTATGATTACCAATTCATACAAACAAATTCATTTGTATCAATTCTGTCGCTTAACACATGTATCTTAAATGAACACATGGATGATATACTCAATGACTATGATACAATGCAATCCGATATTCTATTCTTGAAGGAAACACACATGGCATTATGCATGCAGAACAAACAATTCCCAAATCAAAATTGCATATCAAGTTACATTACACATGGGGTGATGATATTGGTGAAAAAACATGTACCAATTTTGGACCATATACATATCGAAGAAAATAATGTTGAGGTGGTGCTTGCAATTTTTTTTTTAAATGAAATAGAAGTTGCAATACTAAATCTGTATGTTGCTCCCCATGCAACATTATCCAACATAGTAGATGTTATTTCCAATGCATTGGGCCATTTCAATCTGAACAGAGCCATTGTGCTTGTAGGAGACTTCAATATTGACATGCTACAAAATAATGGAAGAACAAAATAATTGGAAAACTACATGTGCAAATACAGTCTCTACTTTCTTTTGAACAATGCAAGCCATCTGCAAAACGCACTTATTGACCATGTGTGGTCAAATGTGCCCATTCCTCAATACAATATGTTTATACTAGACACATATTGGTTTGATCACGATACAATTGGTATAGCACTTGAATTATGATATATACATCAAACATATTGCAAAGTCATATTTCTATGTTTCAAAGCATATTTGTATAGCTTGTTGCAAAAAACAAAAAAACAAATTATCAAGCTTATTAGTTTTCCCTGATTTGTACACATATTGGTCTGGTAACCATACAATTGGTGTTGTACTTGAATTATAAAATATGCATTATGAAAAAAAAAAAAAATCTACATCCTTCTAAAAACTATTTGTTACTCTATTCATCTTATTCTATTTTTTTTAGTATATGTACATAGTACTTGCCTTTTTTATTTACATGTTAACTTATGTTCATATCCCTTTTGTTTTGTACTTTTGTTCATAGAAACAAACAAGAAAACTAGATGCCACAAATAACTCCTAACCA